>JANHFM010005554.1:45778-56224 GCA_032468115.1 Grayia smithii | reverse complement strand
GTTTGGAGACTTCTTTTCTGAAGCTTCTTCCTGGAGGAGGCTTTTTTGCTGAAAAAGAAATCTGCCTCTGCCTCCCTTGTTGCCTGCTTTACTTTCATTTTTGTTTTCAGCATAGCTTGAAGATTAGCAAGAAAAAAAAATCTCCCAGCATTTTATTTCCTTGTTGCAAGCAGCAGAGGCCCACGGAATAAGCAATGGCAATTGCTACAGCCTGGAACAGCTGACGGTCGTGACAATCAACATGCTAATTAGGCTATGGAAGCTAAACTGGCTGTTTCTGCTTGCTCTAAGGAGGTAAATTGAGGCCAAAAGGTGGGGGCCAATGGGTGGGTGAGGCTACACTCAATGTATAAGACACACCCAACTTTTAACCCACTTTTAGGGAGGAAAAAGGTGCGTCTTATACTCCAAAACATACAGGGTATACATCAAAAATTCACCAATGAAAATCAAGTATAAATTTATCTGCCAAATGTTATGATCTATTTTTTAGCTACCTACTCTTGCATAAACTCTCAATGCACTCAAATATTGGGAATACAGTCAAAGTCTTATAGGACAGTCCTATAGTCTTATAGGACAAATACATTTTAGATCAAAATATTGTATAAAAATAGCAAAATTTACTCAAAATAACACATTATCCTAATAAATATGTATCATAATCTCTGAAGAGTCTAATATAGACAAAAATGTTGTTTTAAAGACTAGATGACACTAAAAACAGCAAACAAATAAAATACCATATGTTTTCAAGAAAAGGGCACAGGGACATCTTCAGGATGATTCAGAAAATCAAGATGGTGGTGGCACCAAAAAGCCCTTTTTCCTTTTTGTACATGCATCATATCCATGTACAGTCATAAGTCACTTTTTTCAGTGCCATTGTAACTCTCAACAGTCACTAAATGTCTGGCTGTAAGCCAAGGACTACTTGTATGCAGTCAGGGAGTTCTCTTCAACTAAACTGGGATATTCAAATAGCATTAGTGGCCAGATGTCACTAATGCTAGTGACACCTAGTGTAATGAGTCAAAATTCCCAATTTTTATAATAAAGAGCTAAAAATCAGAGGTTGCAGGCATTTTATAATGTTGAAGGTATCATAAATACAGGGTCATTTTGTGCTCCAATTCTCTATTACAGATTCTTTAATATTTTCATTTTTAAAAAAGAGAACAGTTAGAGGATTTTCTTAATATATGCTAATAAGACTTAGTAAAAAAAAGGTTGCCCTATGACATTTTAACTATTCATTACTTTTACAATAATACATATCCATATGAATGAAAGACACTGTACAAAAGTCTAATTAAATATAGTTTTGTTCACATCAGTGCTTGAACTATATTCTCAAACTGTTACATACATCTCTCTTTCTCTTTTTCTCCTCCTTTAATTTGATTGCATAAACAAACAAACATCTTGTTAATATAGTTCTAGCAGGTGACTGACCTGCTAGAGAACTAGCAGCTTTTCTCCCTCTTTGCATTCCAATCAGAACACCTGAAGCATAAACTATATTATAATCTTTTGAAGGGAAGATGCTAATCTGAAACCTGCTGCTGGTTTACTACCAGACTCCTGCCAACTCTGATAACGGCTCGTACCTTACAATGATTTAGGATGGATTGAGATGTCAACTTGAGACTCAGGATTCACGATTCCTTGCTTAATGGGAAACTAGACAAGGGTTTCTACTTTGCTCTGAAACTTTTGCTTATAAAATGTAAATGTGGAGTTTGGCGAGTTCTCTCATTCATAAACAATCTTTCTTCATTGTCTTCATTCAATTGACATTGAAAAAGGGGAGTTAATCTGCAGTTCATATTTTCCAAAATCCATGAAGTTATACCATAGAGGTTTACAAGTAGAGAAACCAAATGAATCTAATATCTGTGAATTCTAAAATAAACTTCTCTCCTAGGTTGGTATGTTGCTTAGAATTGCTTAGTAATCACCATCTTCATTTCTCAAAGACTGCAGAAGAGTTCCTGGTTCACACATATTTTTGAAAATATTTTGAGAAAGACATAGCTTGTCCATATTTGAATATGTTTAATGCATCAAAGATTACAATAGAAATGAGATAAAATGGAGTTAAAAAAAAAGAAGTAAACTGATTTGCTGTCTAAAGATCATTAGTTTAATATAGTCAAATCAGAGTTCATCATAAATATTTGATACATGTTGAATGAAGTTTTTTCTTTTCAACCATCATTCAGCAGCCAGTCTTTATATGCTCAGAACTGTCTGGATGATTATGGTTGTCAGAACTAGTAACTAGGGGTGCTCAAAGTTTGCAGTTTGCTAAGCTCTCTCACTCCTGTCTCCCAGCTACTATTACTTGATCAATGCTGACAGTTCTAGGGAGAACAGATCAATCAATGCTCTACTGCCCACCCACCACAGCAGTTAAGTATTGAACATCCAACTTTCTTTTAGATATTTGGAAGAAAGTTGGGGGAGGGTGATGCCTTCATATTGTCTTTTATGTGTTTGCATTATTGGAAACCAGAGATCCAGTGTCGTAGCATTCATGTTCTTAAATGTATTGATTTCTGGGTGAAAAAAAGCTTGAAAAATGCTGTCATCCATGACAGAATTCTCTGAAGTCTAAAGTGTTCCATGAGTGATGCCTCTGTAATTTAGTTGACATTTTATTCTTTGAAAATAACGCAATTCAGGAGAACCTGGAATTTGTATGGCTTTTAAGGTTCAAACAGCTTCTTATGTAAGATATCTCTTCACAACTAAGCAAGTACTAGGCTTACAAATATGATTACTCAGAAAGTTGGCAATTATCTAACTTTTATAAACTTACTAGCTTTTCTTTATTGAACAATGGTTCTGAGATAGAGCTCTTCAGAATATAAATTTAAAATCCTGTTTTTAGTATCTTCCAAAAATGTTCTCATTTCTCTCTCTCTGTGTGTGTGTGTGTGTGTGTGTGTGTGTACATATACATACAAAATTTATTTTATTTAGGTTTTTTAAAAGTTCTGTTGGTTTTATAATTTAATATTTATTTGTTCATTATCAGATCAAAAGTTGTCAACACATTACTACTACAAAATTATGGAAGTTTTCAGATATTATCAGATATTCATTGTTCAGAATTCAGAACAATTAATTCCACATGGTACCTGTTGAACTAAATTAAATATTCCAGAATTACTAAACTGCTGATGTTAGCTTGTTAATTCAATTCTGACAGGATCGAATTCTGAGAGGATTTTGACAGCCTAACATCCTTCTGAGAGGATTTTGACAGCCTAATATCTCACTGAAGATAATGAATTCCTTAAAAAGAAAATTTATAATCCACTTTGAACACACTGACCATAAAAATAGAGAGCTTTTGTTTATTTGTGATTATTTCCTTCCATTATCTTGATTTATTGATTGATAATAATCATTCTCCATTCTTAATTTTAAAAAGTAATAAATCACACATTGTATCCTTATATCAATAGCATAAAACTCTTTTTATATTTATGTTTATAAATAGTTCATAATGACATCTAATACATCATTTTTTGCTTTAAAATTTGTCACAGATCAATATGAGACCTATGACAAATGAATTTAGTTTAGATCTAATATGAGAGCATTACTAGATGTTAGATTGGTGCAGGTAGAAAGAAGACATGACAGCAAGGTCCGTTTCAGCACTTTATTAAAGTAGCTTCAGGAAAAGAACAAGTGGCGGACGGCCGGAGCTCTGCTTATATAGAGCTCCGGCAGCCAAGCTGCCCAATGACAGCAATTCAACTTTCCTGCTGGCTGATTACCCAATCAGTGGCGGGCATGCAAATAAACACCATATAAGGACATAACACCCCTCCCCTCTTAGTCCGGAGTGCAGTCCAATTAGGAAAGTTCATTTGTCTACGTAATCATGCAGGTAGGTGGGGCGCCGTACAGATTTCTGGACCTGCGTGGTTCAGTTGCTGCTTCATCGTCGACCTGGATGGGTGGATTTTCTGTTCCTGGGGGTTCCTGCCTTGGAACCTCCTGGAACCTTGATGTTGAGGATGCGGGGCTCGGCCTAGTACCTCCAGCTCTTCCTTGTGGATTATCCAGCGGCTTCGACAGTTGACTCCCTCTTGCCTGACGATGTGGATTATGCTGAGGAACCTCTGTTCCAGGCTCTGCAGCTACCGGTGTCGGGATCCTCGGTTGCGGTTCAAGGAGGACAGGTAGGTTCGCGTAGAATTCTTCTCGGCTTGAGTTGTTTTGGGTGTCTCTTTGGGTAGGTGGCAGGACCAGTTCACGAGTTTCTGGGAGGTTTGTTTGGGTTGTTGTTTCTGGCTCTTCATTTCCTGGGCCCTCATCCGCTTGGCATTGGTCTACCTCGCTGAGTTGTTGTTGGTCTTCCTTCCACCTTTTCCAGAGTTGATCGATGTGTCACCTCCACATCTGGCCATCTTCCAACTCCATTCTGTAAGACTTGGGACCGGTACACTTTCTATTGTCCCTTTCATCCACTTTGGAAATCCCTGACAGTTCAGCGTGAACACAGGGTCTCCAACTTTAAATGTCCTGGGTGGGTGCGATGATTCCAAAGGTGTCTCTGGGCTGTATTGGGGGTGAAGCCGATCCATTGTCACTCTGAGCTTCCTCCCCATGAGCAGTTCTGCGGGGCTGCGATGCATTGTGGCATGCGGCGTTATGTGTTGTGCCAGCAGGAACCTGTTAATTCTCTCCTGCCAGTCACCGGTGCCCATTCTGGTGAGTGTCTCCTTGGTCAGCCTCACCATCCATTTCCCACTGGGCTGTATGGTGCCACCAGTGCGTGTTGGATGCCCATTTCTGCCAGAAATGTTTCCATTGATTTGGAGGTGAGCTGGGGTCCGTTATCTGACACAATAGTGTCTGGTAGCCCATGTGTGGTGAAGACTCTTCTTAAGGCTTTGATGGTAGCTTCTGAGGTCATGTGGTTCATAGGAATGACGTCCAGCCACTTGGAGTATGCATCAACTATTATTAATAAGTATTTTTCCCCCATGGGTCCCGCAAATTCAATGTGAATCCGCGACCAGGGGCTGCTTGGTGTCTCCCATTCTCTAGGCTGTGTGTGGGGGGGGGGGGTGCCGGGTGCATCTCTTGGCAAGGAGTGCACTTGGCGACCCACTCGGTGATGTCTTTATCTAGGTTGGGCCACCATATGTAGCTCCTTGCCAGTGCCTTCATGCCAGAGTGCCCGTTGTGCAGTGCTTCCAAGGTTTTCTTTTGCAGAGTCTTTGTATCACCCCACAGGAGACAGCCTTTTAATGTTGACAGTTCCTGTTGTTTCTGTGTGTATGGGTTGAAGTCTTCTTGAAGTCTTCTCCTACGTTTTCTTGTGGCCATCCTCTGAGGACCCAGTTCAGCACTTGTTTGAGTGTTCTGTCTTTATGCGTCTGGTCGGCCATGTCGTTAGATGTCACTGGGCAGTTGCTATCCATATCAATGTGGAAGAGGCTGTTCGTTGGCGCAGGGTTTTCCACTGGTTCTTTCAGTGGGCATCTGCTGAGTGCATCAGCATTACAAATGTCCTCAACCGGTCTGTGAATTAATCTGTATGAGTAGCTGGAAAGAAATATTGCCCAGCGTGTCATCCTGGGTGACATGTATGTCGGCATTTGCTTGTCCCCCGCCAGGAGTCCCAACAATGGCTTGTGGTCGGTGACCGGGTCGAAGCTTCTGCCGTATAGGTATTCATGAAAATGTTTTATACCTGCCATAGCGGCTAGGGCTTCTTTGTCCATCTGACTATAGTTGCGTTCAGCTGCAGATAGAGTCTTTTGAAAAGTAGGCGATGGGTGCTTCTGATCCATTTGGTAGCTTGTGGCTCAGCACCGCGCCAATTCCATATGGTGAAGCATCGCATGTCAAGAGTAGTGGTAGCGTCTCGTGGTATTCCGATGATAGGAGTTCTTTGACGCCCTTGAACGCTTCTTCCTCAATTCTCCCCCATGTCCATGCTACTGCTTTTCCCAATAGGCAATGGAGTGGCTCAGCACTCGTAGCCTTCTGTTTCAGGAAAATATTATAAAAATTTAGTAATCCCAAGAAGGCCTGAAGCTCCGCTTTGTTTTTGGGGCTGGAGCTTCCTTGATAGCTTTGATTTTGTTTTTTGTGGGGTGAATGCCCGTGCCATCAATCAGATATCCCAGGAACTTGACTTGCTGCACTCTGATTATGCACTTTTCTCTCTTCACTCTTAGGCCCTTCTTTTGAAATTGGCGCAGGGTTTGCTTGAGCTGTTCCAAAAGTTGGGTCCTTGAGTTTCCAGAGATCAGTATATCATCGAAGTACGGCACCACCCCTGGAATGCCCTGTAGAAGGCGTTCCATCATTGATTGGAATATGCCCGGGGCTGCACTGACTCCAAATTGGAGCCTGTAAGCCTGTCATATTCAAGAGGAATGCTCTTGGGTTTTTGTTTTAGAAATTAGAAAGATCATTTTTCATGTATTTTGGGTATTTTGAATCCTAAATGTGCTTTCCTACCACCAGGAATCATTGTTGCTGCAATATTGAATGATGCTACAATGATAACATGTCCACCTCCTCTAACTTTAATGAGGATCAAGTGGAAACAAATGTCCTTCCCATTCATCCTGGTGCATTAGTGAAAATTATTGAAGAAAGGTTGCTTTGCAAGCACTTACCCACATAATCATATACTGCTCTGCTCATTAATCAATAGGGGATCACTGTAAAAATTGCTACTGTTTATTTCTGTTATATTATTTTAATATATGCAATAATTCCTGATTGCTACCATTTTAATTAATTGTTGGGGTTTTTTGGTTTTGACAAATTATATTCCTCTTTTCCATCTTCAAAGTTTCAAGTTTTTCTTTGAAATACAGAAGAGCTTGTTCTTTTAACTGCTAAGATTGATTCCCATTACTCAGCATATTTTGGATTTTTAATGTTTAACATCATATATAATGTGAATTTAAGTAATATTTTAATTTATTTATTTATGCTATCTATTATTCATACCATGAACCATTCTAGTGGGTGGATTCCAGGAGAAAAGCCTTCTCTGCCATGGCTACGGTTCTTTGAAACATCATAATCCCCTGAGGTGAGATTCACACCATTACCTTATTAGGAGCTGCTGTAGCCTAGAGGTGGAGTTCTTGCCTGACAATCAGGAAGTTATGAGTTCAATCCTAGGTAGAGGCCAGATGTAGGGTCTCCTGCTTGGGGAGAAGGTTGGACTAGATGATCTGCAAAATCCCTTCCAACTCTGTTACTCTGTTCTCTAAGGACCTGAGGACCAGGCTCTGCCAGAGATCCTGGGACCCCAATGGGATGGATCATTCTGGACATGCTTAATAGATTGAGAGAAGACTCCACCTCCTTCTTATTTCCATCTTCTAATCTTTTAATGATAAATTTTTAGAATAACTATGATTATTGTTACTACTGTTTTATTTTTTAATGTTTCTGAATTTAATGTTTGTAAACTATTCAGACAGGACTTGCAGCACATAAATCTAATATAACTAAATATTTTTTTATGTTGAGTGTTCATTGAGGATAAATTCATAAGGATTTTGAATTGTTAAATAGTTGTATTGCTATTTATTATTTAATTATTTATCATACCCTTGAGTTCTGTTCTGAGCATTTTCTTTGTAAGAAACAGTTTCTCAAATGACTGAAATTCCATTTTAAGAACTAATTTTCTAGCCAATTGAATACTTTTGCTCTTATTTAGTTAATTAGTCTGGATCAATGGTGCTACTATTTAGGGGGAATGTGAGACAATTGGATTCATCTGTCTGAAGTATTTGAAACTACCTCAGACAAGTTAGACTTCATGCTCCTACTTCAGGATTTTCTACTTTGCATCAATATCTATTTCCTAATATCTTAATTAGAGGTCTTTCCTATTCTGGCTATCAGTGATTAGAAGGTTTTTAAAAAGCAGCTGATTGTGAAACATATATCAAATTCATCAGTAGTTAACATCACAGACCACTCCGCTTTGGCCCCAGCACAATGAATAATAGAGCTATCAATGTGGAATAAATTTGGAATGTGGAATGTGGAATAACAGTCTATTCTCATCAATTTTATGTTTCTTACATTGCCTAGTACTGATGGTGAATGACTTTTTAAAGACTATGCAGCAGAATTAACACACTTGCTTATCAGTTGCACTGTTCACTATGAATTTACTAAACTTGTTTGAGAGATATTGAGAAAACAACTTTTTTCAATGACAACTTTTGAACAGACTGTATTCTATATACTAAACTTCAGCATATTTGTAGGGAAATTGAAACTTTACATGGGATTCTAGAATTTTAATACTGAATTCATCACTGTTTAAAAAAAAAAAAAGGTTGACTAAATTGATCCCTCTACTGATTATTTTTATATCTACAGGCATCAAGACAAAGAAAGATCATGCCAGAATTAGGACAGTTGCTAATTAATATAAGTTATAATGGCAGCTTTCCTATGAGTGCCATAATATTTGAAAAGAAAACTCTGTGACATTAACAAATAATATATTGACTTTACAGATCAAACTGCATTTTCATGGGCTTGCTGATCATGGCAAAAGTAATTATATCATCTGCCTATATGACATTCTTATTTGGAATCTGTAGTATGTGTTGGATCAAATGTTATACTGTCAGACTCCGATAACAAAGAAAGATGCATTGTGAGTCTTCCAAGCAGATTTCTTTATTGTTCTTCACCTAAAGACAGACTTTTGCCAAACTAAAGCAGACTACCACTCTCATAAATCATATGAGAACTATTAGGGAGCACCCCTCTTTACCCATTTTTCTTACACAAACTATCAGAACTAAGTTATCTCTTGCTCCTATGGATTGCTCCGTCTTCCCTCCTGAGAATCTTTATTATATTCTATTACATATACAGTTAATAAAAGTTCATAAACCTTTCTTAGGCATGGTGAGCTTCAATAACTAGAGTGAATATGAATGTGAAAGCCATTAATATCACCAAGATGTAGCTGAGACAACTCATTAATACTTCCCTTATATTAGCTGGAAAAGTGATAATGGCATGATTAATAATAAGAATTCTGTTAAGGATGAAGAAAGCAGACTAGTATAAAACAAAGTACAACAACAGACTAGAACTTATTAGCTCTATATTACAAAAGAAAACTCTGAAAGACTGAAGAAGCCCTGACCATTACACAACTTTGAGAGATAGGTGAATATATGTTGGATAAATGAATGAATGAATGAATCTTCTATGTTTACAGTCTACTGGTTCCCAACACTGGTAGCAAACACAGAGCTTTTCCATACTACATTCCAAAGAGTTTTCCAATTATATAAATTATATAATATTTCCATACCTTTTACTATGCATTGATTTCATAGGGGTTCTTGAGAAATTTAGGAAATACATTTTATAATGAAGTGTTCAAGTATTAAAACTTAATAGGTTGTAATCAGGGGCTTTTAAAGTGAGAAATTCGTTTTTCTATTAAATGCCAGCAACTAAAATTTAATTTATATATCTACTTCAGAGCAGCTGAAAAAATGAACAAAACCTAATGCAATGTAATGGATTTTAGAGGCAGTTAAAATAGTGATTAATAAAAGGCCATTTAGGAATATAAGCCAAAAATCCATTATTTTATTGAAAGTTATGGTTTGGACTCTTAATGTAATGAAGAAAGGTTTCACTTCTTTCCTTCTTCATAACAGAAGTTTGCTTGAAGAGATTAGTAGAGATACAGGGGGAGTTTGAATCTAACTATCTAATGCAAAAACTTGTTAAGTAATTTCATTTCTCGTGTGTTACAGGCATTCCTTGGGTTTAATAGATTAGATATGAATAAATTACTAAAAAAGATAGATAGGATTTCCTTCCTTCAGCTAACAAAATGTTGAAGCCACTCAAAGGTTTCAGGAACCACTGAAGCCCTGTGTTTTGGTTCCTGAAAACTTTATATGCTTCAGTGCTTCATTAGCCTGAGGAAGAACAACACCATCCACCATATTTAGAATAGACATGAATATGAATTCCAAATTAAACACACATTCAAGTTAAAATCACAGTTAGGGATTTTTTTTTCAACCCAGGAACTGCCTGTATCTACATTTTTATGCACATCAAGGTGCTGGTTTTGACCTATAAAGCTGTCCATGGCTTAAGCCCAGGTTATTTGCAGGACCACCTTCTGCCGCAAGCATCCTCCCAGCGCCCGGTGTGCTGTCATAGGGTTGGCCTCCTCAGGGTGCCCTCGGCCAGACAATGTTGGCTGGTGGCACCCAGGGGAAGAGCTTTCTCTGTGGGAGCCCCGACACTGTGGAACGATTTACCCGTGGAACTTCGGACCGCCCCTGACCTCCGCTCCTTCCGTTGTGACCTGAAAACGTGGCTTTTTCATCAAACAGGCTATAGCTGACCAATTTTAAATTTTTAAATTATATTTAAATTGAA
>JANHFM010005552.1:34607-44862 GCA_032468115.1 Grayia smithii | reverse complement strand
GGGTCCTCTTTGTAGACTTTAGTTCAGCATTCAACACCATCATTCTGGACATTCTTCTAACTAAGCTAAACCAGCTATCGATACCTTTTTTTTTTTTGGAACAGTGAAGGAAAAGAAAAGCATCTAACAAAAATCTTACAATCCCATCTTTATTTGGGAGTAAATTCAATTTACTTTTGAGTTAGTGCATACAGAATCACACTGTCAAAAAGTTAGGAAAGTGTACATAGTTGGACAGTGCAAAACCCTTAGAAAGGACATTTCACAAAATGGTCCTCCAGATCTGCAGAACGGTAAAGATGTGATGAAGCCTATTCTGTGTTCCTCTCCTCATCTGAGTAGGTTTGTATGTACACAATATATAGACATGTTGAGGGCCTATATATATATATATATATATACCAAAACTATAGCTCATGTCCTATAACATTGTACCTTCTATAACAGTGTACCTTCTATAACAGTGACCCCCAAACTTTTGGGCACCATGGACCAGTTCCATGGACCAGAGGGGGCTTGGTTTTGCATGCTGCCTGCATCCCATGAATGGAGCTTCGCTTGTTTGCACAACACAGTTGCTGGCATGCCAAAGACTGAGGGATGGGGACCCCTGATCTATAAGGACTCATAGACCAGTAGTGGGTTCCACTTACCTTTCCTACCGGTTCAGAACTGTGAGTGCTCGCACACGGCACTTCTGTGCATGCACAGTACCTTCTGTGCATGCACAGAGCATCCATGATGACATCTGGGCGGTGGACCCTTCCACCACCATCACTACAGGTTCGCCCAAACCAGAGTGAACCAGTAGAAACCCACCACTGTCATAAACCCATCTCATAACAGCTCACCTCATGAAATACCTGGGAAACACTGATCTTTTCTATGTACAATTGCTGTTACCAGATCAGTATGATGTAGTTTCTTTGAATGTAGCTAAATTTTGTTATATTGCAAAATTAAGCAGACTTTGAGTGCTCACTGACAATCCATCCCTAATGATAATATATTGTCTTTTTATATTGTGTTTTTATTGCTACTATTATTTTTTAATTCTTATTTGTAGTCTGGTCTGTGACCATAATAAAAGTTATTATATTTATAGACATGTCTTTATATCTGTATTATCAATAGATATCAATATGCTATCCATATCTATTATTACCAAAACAAAGCAGCTTCATGAATGGTTTTTTCTGGTCTTAGTTTCTAACAATCTCTTAGCGATTAATCCAAATTTTATTTTCCACTAAATATAGCTCTGCCAATGACTCCAATATTAGTATAATGTAATTGAATCTAAGGTTTAAAAGTAGAAAAATAGAATTTAATGAACTGCTGCATAAAGGTAATGGCAGTCAGATAATGTGAGGGTAATGAGGGCAAATCATTCTCTCTGGCACAGAGTGGACCTTCTAAAAGAATAATACTAGTCCAAAGTACAAGATGGGCAAAGGCATTATGTTTTTGACTACTTTTGAAAATACCCAACTCAACTAAAAGCTGAATGTAGATTCTTTCAGACACATCTGATGAAAAGCAGTCATCAAATTATTACAATCAAAGTGTAAAATATCTATGGATATTCTAAGTCATCCAAATCATGGTTGTGCCAAAGGTGTTTTTTCAAGAGGCAACTAGATTTTCTGGATTTTCTTTGAAGACATTTCACTTCTCATCCAAGAAGCTTCTTCAGAAAGTCCAGTTGCCTTTGAAAAAGCACCTTTGGGACATTCATTTAAAATCTGTCTTCCTCTAACATAATTCCATTATATTCTCTGTCCTGAATTCTGAAACAAAGAGAAAAGGGCTTGACCGTTTTTTATAAGTACCCCATTTCCCCGAAAATAAGACCCAGCTGGAAAATAAGCCCAGCATGCTTTTTAAGGAGGCTCATAATATAAGCCCCAGTTGAGATTGTCAGCCAGACAGATGCATTTAGTACCGTATTTCCTGAAAATAAGACCTAACCAGAAAATAAGCCCTAATTCATTTTTTTGAGCATATAAATCCAGAGAAGCACAGGTAATAGCTTTTCAAGAATTTTAAAATTGGAACCATATTCCTTTTTAGTCTCCTCTTTCCAAGCTAAGCCCAATTCCTTTAAACTATAGGAATTATAGTTTATAGGAAGTAACGTATTATTCCTGAGCATTATCCTTCTGCAAACTTCTTCCAGTTTGTTTGAAAGCTTCTTAATATACAATGTTGATTATTCCTTTTTCATTTGTAATCAGGTCTTTTTCCCCATATACTATTAATCAGAGAAAGGTCCCTGTCAGGGTTCCAAGGAACACCCCCAATTAAATAAAACTCTGAGGCTTGAGTTTCCTCAAAGTTCCAATTTATTAGAGATGTCATGTTGGCACATCTGTGGAAACCTGAATCTGGAAGCTTTCAGGTTTTCTTCACCCAACTAGCAGCTCACAGCCCTGCCCCACACCCACAAGTTCATTACGTAACCCAATCAATGGTTCATCTTCCACCGGACTTCATTCTTCAGCAGATGCATACATGCAACCTTGAACACAGAAAGTTGTTATGACTATGTTTCTACCACTCCGACCAAATCCCCCTCCCAATTTCCCAGGCTAAAAGTATGTGACAGCTAGGAGATGTCTTCTATAGCTGACAGTCCCATCCTGTACTTACCATCTGATATACATTTCCTAATTTAAAAAAAATTAATTTGTCTCTGTTATATTTTATTCTGCCATTTTCAGCTAATTTATATAATATACCAAGATTATTTTTTCTCTTTTTTAGAGCAGGATTTTTCAAAGGATGTTCTGGAAAGGATTCTAGGAATTTAAAAACAAGGTTCCTAAAAAATTAGTATCATTTACGTATGTAAAAAATATCTTCTTTACCTTTTCATATTTTAACAATACTGTAGGAAAATAGAGAGTAGACAGTCAATGGACTGAACTGCCGTCCTCTACTCCTTAGCAATATTCAGAATTCCAAAGATTCAGTCCTCCTATGATTTTCCTGAAAAGTCCATAATTGTTATAATTGTTATAATTAGATTACATTTTCAAGTAACCTAGATTTTCCTTGATAAAAAGATACAAGAGCTTTAGTACTAGACTCCTTTGATCTTTATTAAAGTACTTCTTAAAATTTTGATTTAAAAAAGAAAAGTATCAGAATAAATTGATATCTGTTCCTTATGTTCCTAAGCCTAGCAACTTTTAGAAAATTGAGTATCTGGGATTGCCAGTAAAAATAATCATAAAATCTCATGGAGTAGCTTAAGGCAAACCATTGTCTCTTAGAGCCATTTTCACATGATGGAATACAAACCCAGGTTTGTAACTCATTAGTATACAGAAGAAGCAGCTGTCGTCCTGATAAGAAACCACAATCATAGCTAATTCCCTGATATATATATTTGTCACATTGCAGTTATATTTTTGAAGTAAATATAAATGTATTAAACTATCAAAATATAAACCTGAACAATATTAGCAAAGTTTGCATACAAATATCCTACATACTACACAGTGGTGGGTTCTACTTACCTCTCCTACCGGTTCTAAATGTGCACGCACTTTGTGTGTGGTCGGGCCGCGGGGAGCGCGTGTCCGGCACGTGCTCTTGCGCACGCGTGCTCCTGTGCATGCGCAGAAGCTTTTTTGGGGCAAAAAACATCAAAAAAGGTTTTCTGCGCATGCGCGCAAGCGTGCTCCGCACGCTCCATGACTGGGCCAGTAAGTACAGGCGCGCAGGGGGGCCATGGTCCGGGATGCGTAGAACCGGTTCGGTGACGTCACAGCATCACCGCTACCAGATCGCGTGAACCGGACCGAACCGGGGACAACCCACCACTGATACTACATCAGGATAATTGCAAAAAACAACGATTAGTGAACTGAACTTACTCACTTCATAGGTTCATAGCAATCTGAGATTGTGTCAAAATGGCAAAGTAAGGTTATGTTGCAGATGTCCTAACATTTGATGTAAACATGAATGTGCAATTTTAGAGTCACGATGTACTATTCATCACCAATTTCTTTGCCTGTTATTTTCTCTAACATACGTACACACAGATATGATTTTGGAAAGCTAAATAAAGGCTGATTCTTTCCACCTAATACTGTATTAATATTAACCAGACTTATGACAAATCATAAAAATGGAATGACAACAAAGTGGTTTGCATTGCAAAGTACCATAACTATCTTACACCTTCTAGATACAGATGAATCTCATCCTGCATTTCTGGCTGGGAAGTTTTTGTTACAGCAAGTAGACATGTTCACCAAGCTACCTATATATTCATATCCATTTGTTCCAATGGCAGCTGGTTACCTCTATCATGCCAGGCCAGGTTCAGTAGAGCTTCTAAGGTCTGCCAGAGAAGAGCATATATGGAAGTGCTTATAGTGCAAAAAAGGCCATTTCATCTGTAAAGTGAAGATCAAACCATTTCATTACTAAAATATGCCTACTTTTTCCCAGAAGAGATAAGAAGACTTGAGTATCATAGTTTCTGAATTTTATATAAACATATCCTAGAATGTTCTGTGTTGCTAGACCTTTGACCCTGAAAAAAGTCATGAGCTGAAAACATAATATATTTTACTTTCTAGCACCAAAATCTGTCTGCCTGTGTGCACCACCAAACACCTGAGGCCTTTGGCAGCATATAAACAGTCCAGGGAAAATAGGACTAAATCAGACCTGCTTCTGAGCACTACCATCACTGATATCTTTCCAACAGAGTTCTGCAAAAACAGGAGCAGCTGCTTCATATTCAATAGAAAAGAATATTTATAGCTCAGTGTTGAACTGTAGGGTCTTTGGTGCTCTCTAAGCTTGGTTGTTTTCTTGCAGTTGTTTCACTACCCAATTAGGTAACAACAGCATCACAAAGCTAGCTAGGTAATGAAATTTCTGGAAGAAAACAACCAAGCTTAAAGAGTACCAAGGACCCCACAGCTTCATGTTCAGCCTTTCCAGTACTGACAGTCTTCATCTAGGTACAGCTACATTGGAGGAAATCTTATTGAGAGAACTGATTAATCAATCAGCCAGTTTGGTTTGCTCATTTATCAACTTCCCAACTGGAAATTTGTTTTGATCAGTTCTATATCTAAATATTTTGTGCCACGGTTCATGCCAATCAGTTTGAAAACTTGCAAGCCTGTCTCTAATGTGTACATGCTTTCAAAGTGTGTTTTTCCTTACTATAACTGGAAATGCATTTAATGTTAACAGAATAACATTTACACTCAGCCCAATCTACATTATAGGATTGTTGTTGTGGAGATTGTTGTAGGTCGAGGACTAGGCCCAATAACAAGAGTACACGTGTGGATTTAATGTAAGTCCTTTTATTGTATAATTAGACTTACATGGCATTGACGATGTTCTGCTTCTCTTGCAGGTACATACAAAAAGCAAGGGGAAGAACCCAGGTACGAGTTCTTATACCCAAGGGGCAGAGTTCAGAACAAAAGGTAAGTCACATGTTTTTATCAGAGCATTTAACCCTTCAGTTACATACACTGTTAGTTAGGTATTTCATACCAACAGAGATAAAATAGATGATTCCATTTAACTTGCTTAGATGGCCAGGAGGAAAGGTGAATTATAAATCTAACAAATACAGTCCATTGCAATATGATACAATATAGGAAGTTCGTTCTTTTACCAATATACAATGTATATATAATTGTTCTTGTGTATATTTTGCAATCATCCTAATTTATAAAAATTTTGTCGAAGGAAAAGCATCATTTATTAAATACAGTTTTAATCTGTATTTATGAATATCCTGAGGTTTCCTGAAGTCTGTTAATTTCCTTCTGTTTTGTGTGGATGGTGTAAGATAGAGTACATATGCAACAGTAGAAATAGAGTAAATACAGGTGGTCTTTGGCTTACAGCAATTCGCTTAGTGACCAATGTTACAATGGCCCAGAAAAAAGTGACTTATGACCATTTTTCACACTTACAACTGTTATAGCATCCCCATGCTCACATTTACATTCAGATCAGGGGTGGGTTCTACTTACCTTTACTACTGGTTCTGATGATGCACGCGCTTTGTGTGTGACTGGGGCGTGTGCATGCACGCCGAACGGGCGCTCTGCGCATGCGCAGTAACTTTTTTTGAGAAAAAACCCTCAAAAAAGCATTCTGCACATACGCGGAGCGCACGGAGCACAGAGAACGGTAAGTACGGGCGTGTGGATGGGCCCAGCTCCAGTCGCGGAGAACTGGTTCGGTGACATCACAGCGTCACCACTACCGGATCGCACGAACCGGCCCAAACCGGGAGCAACTCACCACTGATTCAGATGCTTGACAACTGGTTCATTAATGATGGTTACAGCATTCTGAGGTCATGTGATCATCGTTTGCAACCTTCTGACAAGCAAGTCAATGGGGAAGCCAGATTCACTTAACTGTGTTACTAACTTAACAACTGCAGTGATTCACTTAACAAATGTGGCAAGAAAATGGGGCTTTCACTTAACAAATTTCTCACTTAGCAACATAAATTTTGGGCTCAATTATGGTCATAAGTCAAGGACTACCTGTACACGGAACAAATCCATCAGCCACATACCTCCTAACTCATGATTCTTTTCATCTGATCCAAGCTTCTAGATTATGCTTGAGGTGGAGTAAAAAGCTTTTTCAGAAAGCTTTTTTCCTATATTGCCCTTTCTCTCTCAATGTATCATGTGATGTGAAAAGCTGAAATTCTCTTTTGTTGATACGTATTCCACATTTTCTAGATAATTCAGTTTACTGGCTGAAATTCAGCATATTGGTCCAAATGAAAGTGCTGCTGAATAGTTTGTTAGTGTTTACTTAAGCATAATTGAACTAGGCCAGATCAGCAATACAAAAAAATGGGTAACCAGACCTCAATTTCTCCAGAGCAAAAGGAAAAATGACATTATTCTTAATATTGCCTTTTATAGCAGATGATCACTAGCTTCTGAATGAGCATTTCAGCAGCTGCCCACAACATATGGGCCATATTCCTTCCCAATACTATTTTGGCTTCTAGAGAAACACAGGCTCTCACACTGCGGAGTTTAATAATTATCTGTTTGTAAAGTCATCTCTCCTGTTTAGCTGATTCTTTCTGAAAAATTTAAATTAAACATAGTTTGTACCAATCAACTGTAAAACTGAATGCCATCGAATATGAATTATATAAACTTATTTTTTTCATCTATCCTCCTAAATCTTGCTCTTATAATAATTGTTTAAACTGACAAAATAATGAGTCTGATTATCTTTTACTTATTTTATATAGAAATACATACAACATTAAGTTATTTATTGGTTCAAATAAAAGGTATCTTATCAAGATATAGAGTCATTTCTTGCATGTGATGAAAAAAGATCATTAAGATGTAACGATCAATATTACCAGCTTTGCCACACTCTCTTCTGTTAGACTGGCAAACTATTGCAAGTTGTTTTAATGGAAGGTTAACACAATTCACATCAATCTCTCCAAAAGCGTTAGCAAACTGTTTTCCTGAAGCGGCAGGCATGACAGGGATTCATCCTTTCTAATAGAAAGGCAGAAGATGGGAGCAACTTGCCAGAAAATATTTAACTGCCAACAATCAGTGCTAATTGAATTGCAGGTGCCCATGAATAAACAAAGGATGGCTTTCCCAGTCCAGCAAGACATTTTTCTCTGTGTATGATAAATCTCAATGTCTTGCTGTGGCCTCAGATTACTAAGTCAATTTATGATAAAATTCTACTTCTTAGATGGGAAACACTTGTGGAATGTGTCATCAGGCCCTGGTGAGGATGGGGATATAGCCCTATCTGAGATTTACTCATGAAATCACTTTTAGGGGTGGCATTAAAGTTGGGAACAATAGTACATGCACACTATTAAGGAAGGGAGAACTAGGCAATCTTGTAACGTTCTCTTTCACAGGTTTGTAAGACATTTCACAAGTGCCCAAATCTGGATTGTACATTAGCAGACTCAAATGTATTAATGGGGCAAATTTGGCAAAATTATCTTCAATCTTGTGTCTATGAAGAAGTAGATAGCCTTCTTGGCAATATGAGTTCTGCTATGTGTTAGGTAGACTCATGTTCCACCTGGCTTCTTCAGGCAATTAGAGATGAGATGAGGAATTGGATTCAGGAAGTAATTAATGCCTCTTTGACGGAATGGGTTATATCTTCTATCTTGAAAGATGAATAGTGTATCTGCACTTGAAGTAACCATCTCTTGCTTCCACAGAACTGGACAACATCTTTTGGGAGAAGGCGGTAGGAGTATAATTTCAAAGAATGATAGATGAATCAGATTTTCCTAATCCCTTTCAATAAAGGCTGTGGGAAAAAACTGCATTGATCTGTGAATGATCGCCACCAGAATTTGGATAGAAGGAGTGTTATTCTCCTGGTCCTACCAGATCCCTCAGTTGTGTTTCACATCATTGACCCTGGTATCCCTGCAAGAGGGATACCAGGATCCCTGCAGCGATCCAAAAGGCAGTTTTGCAGTGGTTACACTCCTTTCTGACTTGATTGTTCCAATCAATATTGATGGGGAACTGAGCCTTTGGCCACTTCTTTATATGGTATGTGTGTTTTTCCCCTCCAAGCTTTCCAGCATCTTTAGGAAACTCCTAGCATAGCTCTTCTATCAGTTTGGGGTCAGTGTTGTATAATTTTATGCTGGTCTGGGCATACCAAGATAATGTTTACCTGATGTCTGCAAATGTAAGGCATTTATTGGGATGAAGCAAGCTGAAAAAATCCAGCTGACCAGAAGATACAGATTCAGCAGTGGTCCTTGTGCTTGATCTGAACAGGGTTGCATACCTACTAAGAGTGCAGGTCTACAAGTTAGTGGATTTTCTTGGGTCACAGCTCCTACTGAATCAGCAAATGGAATATACAGCCTGTGGGATCTGCAGCTCGTCTGCAACTTGAAACCTGTGCAGAGTAAGATGCCATACTGATAACTAATCACAGCTTTATTATTTCAAGGTTGATAATTACTGCAACAACCTCTATTTGCTTTTCAGACAATCTAGATTCCCAAAGATTTTGGGCAACTCACATGCACAGGACAGAGCAAAACAAGATTTGGAAGTAAAAATATTTGGATACTGTAATGCACAGTAGGATAGAAATATAAATCCAAAGAAGTGAATGGGGGGGCAGGGAAAGGAAAGAGCTGTAGCACTTGGTTTTGTCTGTTTTGCTCTGGAATTAGAACAACATACAAAATTTCATTTCTTGGTTGGTTAGTTGAATCAACGAACCACATCAAAAGCACAACTTGTTCACATACTGCTCCATGGAGTGAAGCTACATATTGTGCTGGGAAAACTGCCATGTATAGAGGCTCCTTTGCAAATATCCCTTTAAAACTGTGGTCACTTGGGATGATTCTACTCCCTATGTATTGAACACAGAGATAGGCTACAGAAACATTCGAAAAGGGCTTGATTTTATACCAATGATTATCACCTTGATGTGATAATCGGGAAGTACTGTATCTTCCAAAAGCTCTTTCATATTTATGTTCCAGAATTCCTTCTGTGTAATTATCTTAATTTGACATATTGTTTGCAATCTGGAGGATGAAAGAGGAGCAGAAAATTGAATTAAAAATATTGAAACTACCCAAGACTACTATGATTAGGGCTCATCTTATTTCATATGTTTAACATTAAATAATTGCTGAGCTGACCAAACAGCAGAAAGATTGTTATATTCAGAAATAGATATCCAATGGAAAAATCATGAAGACAAATTTAATAGAATCAGGCTTGATTCTGATTGGCTGTTTTAAAGCAGAAATCCAAATCATTCTTTTAATTTATATCTTACTAGCTATATTTTCGAACATACAGTTAGCTGAGCCTTATTGCTGGTTTTTCATGTTTGCAATGGATTGCTTCCATGATAACTCCACATTGTACCTTTGTACTTCAATTAAATTGTGTAGCAAGGAATACATACAGTGTATATTTATATGTGTAATTTATTTTGCATAGCAAGATTTATACAACAGATAAAAGATATACACATCTAAAATATTTTTTTAAATATAAGGATGCAATTTGGAACAACAACAATCCTTATAATCATAATTAAGCCATTACTTCTAAATAATTCTATTTTTTTTTGTAAAAGTTTTGTATTTATTCTTTCTCATGCACATATCTTAAATGTACAGCTTTTCATCCAGTAAACACATCTCCTTTTCATTTCTATCATAAACAACTTACATATA
>JANHFM010005549.1:31504-46505 GCA_032468115.1 Grayia smithii | reverse complement strand
CTGCTTAGCAGAGTTCTTTATTTCCTTATTACAGTAATTTGTATACCACCTGCAAATGCTTCACCTTTCCCTGGGGGCCATTAGCCAGTGGACACCTCCTTTATGTTAGCAACCCACAACTTGACGCTTTCAATATGGTCTACTCCAACTCCCAGAATTCTTAGAAATAGCTGGCTGTCGATTACAGATAGTCCTTCACTTCTGACCACAATTCAGCCCAAAATTTCTGCTGCTAAGCAAGACAGTGGTCAAGTGAGCCTTGGTCAATTTTACAATCTTCCTTGACACTGTGTCCCTGCAGTTGTTAAGTTAGTAACACGACGGTTAAGTGAGTCTGGCTTTCCCACTGATTTTGCTTGTCATAAGGTTTGCAAGAGGTGATCATATGACCCCAGGACACTGCAACTATCATAAATAGCACATGACTATTGGGATGCTGCAACAGTCATAAGTATGAAAAATTGTTGTGAATCACTTTTTTCAGTTCCATTGTAAATTCAAACCGTCACTAAACATATGTTTGTAAGTCAAGGACAACCCGTACTGAAGCCCAGCTTGGGGAAGTCTGCTCTACGTGGGTCAGAATATATGTCAACAGAGCTAGAAAGGTTCCTGCTACAACTTCTTTTAACTCATTACCGTTTGTTGATATCATCCATTGCAAAAGACTGGACTGTGGTGAATGCATAGTTTGTGACTCACATTGTATATAAAAGTGATAGGGAACCTTTTTGCCATCGCGTGGCAGGAGTGGGGAGGGGGAGGAAGGTTGCGTATGCGCCCTGCCCACGCAACCCCCCCTCTTTCCCCCCCTCCAGGCACATGATGGCCCATTTTTCTCTCTCTCCAAGCTCCAGAGACTTTCTAGGAGCTTGGGGAGGGTAAAAACAGCCTTCCCCCCTCCCCCCGAGGCAGGAAATGGCCCGTTTACTAACTTCCGGTTGGACCAACCTGGGCCAACATGTGACGCAACCAGCCCACGGGCCGCGAGTTTGACCTCCTTGGACTAGATGAACTCTAAGGTCCCTTCCAACTCTGTTATTCTGTCTCTCAGCCCAAACACAGAAGACATCAAATGTCTGTTTGACTTGACAAGACAGGTAGTATTCCAAATCATAGCCATTTTTGTTTGATTTGTCCATCTTAAAATATCATTAGTTCAAAGTAGGCCACTTACATATTCTAGTTATTTTTGTGTGGAGAAATCTACAGCTTTGATAAAATTATTTCACCAAGTTACTGGGAGAGAAATCTCAATTCACCACAGGCAACCAGACTGAGATTTAGACAATTTTTTTTTCAGTGCTACTTTTAACATTTTACTATTTTCTTGCCTTGTAAATTTATGCATAGAAACAAGCTATCACAGACCATTTATTCTCTGTGCTCCAACACCAGAAAGCCATATTTGCTTTGGCAGCCCCCCAAATGTGTTGAGGACCATCCCCCTCCCTTAAAGAAAAGAAGACCAACCTGGGATAATTCAGGCAGTGTCTTTTCCAACATGGGTGTCTGTGACAGAATTTTATCACATACTGACTGAACCACTTCCTGCTCGAAGACAGGCAGAGAGAAGGGACCTTGTTGGGCAATTACTGCTTTCTTTCGCCACTGTAGGGAAAGTTATAGGAAGAAAACATAAAAGTAGAAATGAGTTCCATTTTAAGATACAAGAAGAAGAATCAGGCATACACCCAAGTTTCCCAGAGTAGACTACATCACAGTGTCAAAAGAAAGGTTAGCTGTCCAGTTAAAAGAAAACTTCATTTAAAGGAGAATATTTGTAGCTCAGGGTTGAAATGAGGAGTTCTCTGCACTGATGATGTTACCTAGTTGGGTAATGAAATGTCTGCAAGAAAACAACCAAGCACCAAAGAACTCTCCAATCTTCATTTGTCCCACAGATTTTCATCTGTTGTCTTCATTCAAGTAACCAAGAAATTGCTTGAAATTGATATGGGAGAAGGTATCGTTTGTTTTTATAAAATATTGTGCTATGTGCCATCTCACCATTCTTCATCCTTGGGACTCAGAAATTTCATATTTTCTTCTAATACAGTGTTTCTCAACTTTGGTGACTTTAAGATGGGTGAACTTCAACTCCCAGAATTCCCCAGCCAATGTTCTAATAGGTCCCCCCCCCCCCCATCTCCTGCTATCCTGATTTTGTTTTTCCAGATGAAAATGCCAAGAAGAGAATTAGGCCATCTCTGGTACCATCCTGGGAACAAGTAAGCAACAGCTTATACACCCAAACAATGTGAAGCTTTCAACAATGACCATGTGCGAAGATATTCTCTTCAGTACTGTATTCGTTTTGCTCTTACATTTTTAAATAGTCAGTTTTATCTCATTTTTGTTACTTGTGGAAATGGATCCACCTGGTTGGGCTTATTGGGAAGTACAGTCCCACATATCTGAAGGCTACACAGGTGTGGAAAACACCCACCAAATGTTAAGACAAATGTTCTCAGGAAGTGGCCATACAGCATACTGTTTACTTATAGAATAGAATACAATTCTTTATTGGCCAAGTGTGATTGGACACACAAGGAATTTGTCTTGGTGCATACTCTCTCGGTGTACATAGAAAAGATACATTCGGCATGAGTCATAGAGTACAACATTTAATGATTCATACGTATTTGTCTTTACAGATGACAAAATGTAGAAGCTAATAGATAAAATCCCCAATCACTGCCAATAACACAGCACAGGATTCCATATTCTTTCCACGTTTTTATTAGTGACACTGCTTCTACATATAATTGTGTCATTGTGAAAAGTTTTGTGTTTAAAGTAAGGAGACTGCCACCAAATCCTTGAGTGCAGTGCTCAACTGATCTTCATGGCTGATTGTGTATTCTGGAGTTACATTCCCCATACTGAATTATTTACCACTTTGAAGAGCCAGGGGAGATGAATAATTGGACGTAGCTTTAGTTGATATTAGTTCTGGTGCTGTCAAGCTCCTGCAAGAAGATTAGAAAGTCAACAAAGCTGCTAGTAAGAGAATGTGACTTCTACAGATTTCTTACTGACTGATCAAATTCCATTTTTACGCATAGGCCTTCAACTTTATGAATGCTATAAAATTCTGGGCTCTTGTTGATTTTTTTTCTCACAAGGAGTGATAAAATTTAATAAAACGTGTTTGCCTGACAGCGGATACATTTGTACAGACAGGTTCTTCAAACTTTCATTAAAATCTCAGATATATAATTATTGCAGAGGGAGATAAGGGAAAAAAGGATAGGACTAATGAAATAAGCTACCAAAGTCTTTATAAAAGCTATTTTTTGAAGTTACATGTTGTGGTTTTTTTAAAATTTAGCCAGTAGGCAATTTGCTACCCTTATGTAATATGATTAAAAGTTAGCATGCAAATATATACTGAACAGCCTAATCATAACCATGATCAAAGTTCTTGTTCATCTTAATGGAACTATTTATGTTGTTCTTTAGGATAGCAGTCTGAAATCTTACAAGTGAACCTCTCTGTTCTACAAAACAGATTCTGAGATTAGTGCAAAATGAATTTGGTAATGCAGCTTCATAGGGCTAAAGGAGTTTCACAAAGAATCAAGAATTACTGCATGCTTTTTGGATATCACAACGGTATCGTTTTTAGTTCTTTCAAGTGAAAATCAAAAACACTGCCTTATTTAGTTTATCAACATTTATTTGAATCCAATAGTGTGCCTTCCTTATTAGTGTTTAGTTTTGGGTGGAGCTGAGAAAGATCGTTCAACCCCTATGGAGAACGATAGGTTGGAGAATATTGGTCCTTACTTAACACAGAAACTGGGACCTGTGTTTTGACAGTGGGATTAAACAAAGATAAACATAAGACATTCAAAAATATGGTTGTAAATTAATCTGTAACATACGCAGGAATTAATTCTACAGGAACTTCCACAGGAGCAATAACAGAAAAAACGATACTTTGCCATTGAAAGATTTGGATGAACGTTTTATCCCTAAATTCCTGGATGTAATTACCCCAGAATCACTTCAACATTGGTTCTTGCCCTATTACTGTTGGAGATCAGCAGTCCCTGGAATTTTCCATAGTCTACAAAAGGCCACTTAAGAGTTCCATCTGGGAGACGAAAGCCTACAAATTCAAGTTATAAAAAGCCAACCGGCTACAACTTCACTCCTACCTTAATATTTAAGTTTCTTCAACTGGACCTCCATGCGTTCGTACCTCTCTGCACGATCCACGTCGCGCTGTCGAGCCCTTCTCATAATTTCATATCCCTGTGCAACCAAAAAGGTAATATTTAACATAATACTATAGGGGGCAGGGGTGAAACTCCCAATTTTTCCAAGTTTGCATTTTGCTGTAGCTAAAATAGCCCTTTTAAGAAATAAAAATATTTCAATCTCTTAACAAATAAGCAGGTATCATCAGATGGAGAAGAAAGAACAGTCATTTCTATAAATAGAAATACGTTAACTGTTCTTAAGCTGCTTCAAACAGGTGGCAAATTTATGTTTTGAAAGGTAGAAAACTTTCCAGTGTGGTTGTGTGAACACTTCTTTAAAATTGTTCGTCCTCCATTCCCTTGCTTATGCCTGATAACCAGAGAGTGCGATGGGACAGCTTTGAAAAGCAAAGTAATGTTCACTTTGTGTTTGCCAAGCCATACATACTTCTCCAAGTTGAAAACAGTTTTATGGGCTAACGGTTTATTTGACAAGCACCAAATAGTTGGGATAAAGTAGCTTGCCAGAAGCCTAAAGCAATCCTTTAAAAGTCTGTTTCAATCTGACATTGAGTTGGATGAAGAGAATACAACTACTTTAGTGGACAGGAAAAGGCCAGTGTCCTAAAAAACACTGCTACAAGGTGGATAAAAATCGATTAAAAAAAAAAAATTAAAAATTTAGATCAGATTTTTTTTTATTTAAATCAAATTTATTTTAATAAAATACTTATGGAATAAAAATCTATATAAAGATACTTTTCTATTTAAGATACATTAATAAAGGTAAAGGTTCCCCTCGCACATATGTGCTAGCCATTCCCGACTCCAGGGAGCGGTGCTCATCTCCGTTTCAAAGCTGAAGAGCCAGCGCTGTCAGAAGACGTCTCCGTGGTCATGTGGCCGGCATGACTCAATGCCAAAGGCACACGGAACGCTGTTGCCTTCCCACCAAAGGTGGTCCCTATTTTTCTACTTGCATTTTTTACGTACTTTCGAACTGCTAGGTTGGCAGAAGCTGGGACAAGTAAGGGAAGTTCACCCTGTTACGGGGCTTTTAAAACCAGGTTTGTTTTCTTAGGAAGAAAGAAAAGAAAAATATACTATTGTCACAATGCTTTGATTGCAGGGTGAACTGGGAGTAGAAGTAATTAGGAAGAAAAAGATTCAATAACTTTCCTTACCCTTAATGAAATTTTACTCAAAAAGATTTCTGTGTGTATAGCACTATTAAGCTTCAACAGAAATTACAATACAAGTAATATTAACCTATTAGTCTATCCCTTATACTTCAGTTAGGTGGGTTTAGGATTTAGATATATAGATTATAGGGGAAAATGCTATTTACATTTTAGCCAACTGTTGGTAATCAAAGACATCTCTACCTTTATACAAGATATAAAAGTCATTTTGGTTAGAAAACACTTTTCTCTTTATATATATTTTTTTCCTGGAATAAATCCATTGCCACACTAACTTAATGGAGTTTGCACATTAATGAACTCAAACTGACCCTTAGCAATCTGGGAATATTTTACCCCAATTTAACATACAACGGTTGCCTTTCTCTCTTTTTCTAGCCTTACGAACTTTTGAAAATTTCAAGGAATTTATTTTATGTAGCGACTTCTAGGATAAGTTTGTTCTCTTCTCTTTTTCCTTCCCGTGACAATCCAGTACAGCGGTGTCACCATGCTTTTCTAGCCTTCTGCAAAAAGGTTCATGTGAAAATGTCTGCAATTAGCAGTTAAGGGAGACGAACGAACCAATTCCCTACTGCTATATAATCCTTCAGCGCTTGCTTTCACCCCACCCGGCTTGTACTCAAGTGCAATAATTAAGGATGGAACTGCAGAAGCCACATGAAGCCTTCCTTTCTCCCTTTTCCAGAGCTAACTCTCATGACCCTTCTTTGCAAACAAGCAAGAAATCCACTCAGGCTAGGGCCCATTATCTATTAACACATTATTTTTTTTTAGATTTCTATTCTGCATTTTGTTCAGATGCTACTTTGAGAAGGGGGAGGGCAGTGAGAAAATTCCCTTCCACTTGTGACTGGGGAAAACCCGAAATTTTCTGTAGATAAGGCTCATCTGATTTTATTTATTTCTTGCAGTGTGTTTCTATTGCGTCATGCTGGCTTATGTACTTTACTTTAAGCAATATGGTTAAGATCTCATGCAATGAACAGCAATTATAATTCACTTCTATGTCCTAAGAAAGTAGACAGGTTTGTGAACATTCTTTTTTTCTTGGTTGTTGTTTTCACACTGTGATTCTTATCCTGTTTTAAATAACATCCAAAAACCTAGGCTAGTAGTAGTAAAATCTGGGGGATACCAGTGTGGAAAATAATCCTGATATCCGTTACGTGAATCTGGTTGTTAAAATATTATGAAAATGAAGTGAGATGGTACTAGTAACTCTACTGCTGTGGTAATGAAAACAAAACTCCTCACTCTCTAAAACATGTATGAATATTTTATTATGCTTTTGTAAACCACCCAGAGTCATTTAGGTGAGATGGATGGTGCAGGAATTTAATAAAGAAAAACAAATAAGTAAAAGTTTTAAACAACCAAGATCAACAATAATAACTGTTAACTCCTTGTCGTTTTGAGCAAAGAGAAACATTTCACTATGGATTTATTTTTTTTCCTTTAGTGGAATGATGTGAATTGCTATTTAGGTAAAAGGAACAAATTCATTTTATAATGAAGTATTGGTTACAATATATTTCTGTGAATTAGCATATAAGAACTCTTAATTTATCCAAGCTTTTTCTTTCATTTTTTTTCTTTATCATTTTAATTTTAGCAGCAAATAAAATTATTTAGCAGTAAATAAAGTTATTTGCTACTTTTTATTTGCTCGTAACAAAAAGTTTTAATTATATCGAATTAAATCAAAACAGGCACCATTTTATAAAATGGTTTGAATAAGGATTCATGATATAACTTTTCCTGACAATTACTTGTTTTATTGTTGTACTCAACTTGTACAAACTAACTACAACAGTTCCTGTAATAGTACATGCTGGCTGGCTGACTATCCATGATTAAATATGAATTTTCAGTTCATATTGAACTCCCTACTTTAATTATTGCAAGGTAATGACGCAGAAAATGTTTTGGGGGAGTTTTGAACTAGTCAATCATGGAGAGGAAAGTATATTCTTGATTCTCTCCAGAGATCACTTTATTAAGAAGACAAGGGCATACTTTGTTTAGCTCTCCCATTCCTTCCTAAGTATGTTGCTCAAAGAAGAAGAAGAAGAAGAAAACAGCTCTAAAATCTCACTAATATCTCACTATGTTAGGATTTTAAGAGATAAGTCAGTGGAGCCAAGAGCAAATAAACCCTTAGTATAGGACTGTTGCCCAAAAGATAGGATACATGCTTTTTAAGTCTATGATTTATGCCTCCTCATGATTGTTTTTAGTAGTAAAACATATAGTTTCCTTCTGGAAGTAATTTCTACAGAGATTAGCGATCAGGTGACAGTACAATGAACTGCTCTTGTTTCTTGCAAACATTTTCTGAGGTTTGGTTTCTTCTAGCCATTGCATAAAAATACAGCGTTTCTACAATCAGCGGGGCTCCTG
Organism: Grayia smithii; assembly: GCA_032468115.1. Lineage (NCBI taxonomy): Eukaryota > Metazoa > Chordata > Lepidosauria > Squamata > Grayiidae > Grayia > Grayia smithii. Next base: position 38,689 of record JANHFM010005549.1, on the reverse strand, counting down.
TTACCGTTTTAGCAAAACAATCAGTATCAGATAGCAATAGTATTTAGACTTATAGACCACTTCACAGTGCTTTACAACCCACTCTAAGCAGTTTACAATCTGTGTTCTCATTTTACCCACCTTGGGAGGAGGGAAGGCTGAGTCAATCTTGATATTTCACAAATTCATATTCAAGGAATAAGGTTACTGAATACAGGTACACAAATTCATACTAGGCATGAGGGCAGTCAAGTGAAGGATAACCGCTAAAGCTCTCCAACTAAATACTAAAGGCATTTACTTCAAGTTAACAATTTTCAGTCAATGGGTCTAAATGTAGATATGTGTAAAGGGTTATTTATTTATTAAAGAAATTTATACGGCTGCCAAACTCAAACAAACTCTGAGCAGCTTGCAACATTAAAAGTCCACAACATAAAAATCTGTAAAATCCCACTCCACCCCCACTCTCACAATTTTTATCTGCTGCTTTGACAATATTTACATCTCTTAATGCCTAACATTCTCAGAAGGAAATCAAGAACATTTCCAATTGGGACATCAGCTAATACATATCAGTTTTCCTAGTGAAAAGTAACATTTCCAAGCTTAAAATAGAAATTACATCAGTAATTTTCTGTCCCTCTAAATTTCTAAGGGTTTTCATTTTGCCAAGAAAGAAAATGACTCATAAACTACTTTGCACAAACAGTGAACACACACAGTAATATATTACAAATATGTACTTCTACTGAATAAAGGGTTTACTGGCCATACAGTGCTACATTCAAGGTTTTTCCCCCCTATGTATTCAGCATCAACGTCTCCTTGCAATTTGAACAAATGGATTTGTGCTTAAATGTTAACAGTGCAGACACATGTATGTTGGTTTAGAAATACTGTATATTTAGCAGACTTTACTTTAGGAATTATTGAGCCTAAATCTGCAATACTACAGACATTTCCTTGGGAGAAAGCTCTATTAGGTCCAGCAAAGCCAACTTCTGAGAAAAGATTCATAAACGTGGGGGTTAAAACATGTCTGAAACTTATACATGAAGGCAATTTGAGGGTGAGGTTATTCTTATAAACATCAAATTATATATGGGATGCCCTTAATATGTTTTGCAGAAAGCTGAAACACATGGTTCATGTACTTAGAGGTGCCCTTGCTTGAATGTATGAACATATTATCCAGCAGTTCAAAAATATTTTTTTTTCTGCAACTGCTCAAGGGAGTATCTTATTTAAACAGTTCCATCCTGTTGGCAGTTTCACCGACTGGCTATGGCTGTGCTGTCCTTAGATGTTTTAATTTTAAAGTGATGCCTGGTCACAACCACGAGATTCCCTTTCACATATTGAGACTTCACTCAAGTAGACTGAGCATATTCAAGAAATGACGATGTTGGCATTGGGATCCAGGTACAGAAATAGATGTCAGACAAAAAAAACCCCACCACATTTGTTTTATTAAAACAAAGGCAACCAATTACATTTAATTTGTCTTTAGCGAAATCCTCATTAGTACTCACTTGAAAAATAGTGCAAACATACATATACAAACACGGAAAATTAATAGGCCAGTCTACTGCAGTGAGGTTCTGCTGTTGAGGCAAGGTGGGTCTCAAAGCTCTCCCCAATTCCAGAGATAAATCCCAAACAGGTGCCATTATTTTGAAAAAGAGTTACCTTCTCCACTTTATTTTTCAAAAGTCTGTTTGGCTTGTCCTATCTAATTTATGAAGAAGAAAATGGGATTGATGAGCAGGCGAGAGAAATGCTGATGTTTTAACTCTTAGTCGTGGTGGGTCCTCAATTGTTGTCAAAAGTGTTTCATGTTGGTGAGTAGTTCAGTTTCTTACCTCATGGTCTCACCTAAAGCACGTGCACGAAGAGAATGGAGTGGTAACACGGGTTGGAACCCACCACTGAAGGAGTTGAATAAGTGTTCGATAAACAGCAGTTGAAATGTTCCTTGCAAATAACATGCATTTTTAAATCCTGTTTGGGGGGGGGGGGGGATCCAAGGATAATTCTACAATGGGATTGTCAAAGGTGTTTTTCCTTCAAAAAGCAAAATAGTGACTCAGAAATTTCGTGCAGTGTATTTATGGTGGCAATGAATGAACCACTGGGAGACTTGGAAGCACAGGTACAGAATTCAATGGGGAGTTTGAGTTCAAATGCTCATGCTCTCAGCTTAATCTACCTCAGAGTTTCTGCATGGATTCTTTCCTAAAGGGGAGGGAGTAACCAACTACTGTATTCTGCACGATGAAAATAATGTAGTAAGATAGAGCAGTGGCCCCTAATTTTGGGGCATTAGGGACCAGTTCTGTGGAGAGAGATTTTTCCATGGACTGGAGGGGGCATGGTTTTACATGCTGCCTGAATCCTGCAGATGGGACTTCGCTTGTTTGCACGGCCCAGTTTTTGGCTGGTCCATGGCCCACAGATGTTGGGTACCCCTGGGTTAGAGGTAGATCTTAATGGGGAAAAAATCTATCTGGTTAGTCATCATGAACTGAAAATTGTTAACATGTCTGCACCAGCTTTGGCTTATGGTTACTCACACACTCACAGTCCTAGATAATCCTCAAATCACTTTCGACCGAACACTGAGGCACAAACAGTTCTTTAGAAAACACGGAGACCCAGTGAATTTAAAATAACACAAAGTTTACTGGTTACAAGATGTATCTATTTGCTCTTTCACATGCGTGCACACACTCACTCATACTCACTCATACACATATACACACATCCCTAACTAGGCTGGCAGCCAAAGGGATGAAAGCCACCAAGGCTGTGTCCAAAGATGACTCAAAGAGTTGGTGGTCTTCAGGACCCCTTTTCCCGGCCCCCCCCCCAAAGTCTTTGCTTTGTTGGGGAATTTGGGCAGAGGCTTCCCATGTGGTCAGGCCCAACTTCTTCTGTCTTTTGTTTCCTTAATGACTTGGTTTGTTCCTTGCTTCTATTTACATGCCTACTTTAGGTATGGCAGATTAAGCCTAATTCGCACAAAACAACTTCATGCCACGTCATCCATCCATTGATCACTTTCTTTGTGTGCCTTGTATTAATCAGAGGAACATGATATACTGCCACTTTTTGGTCCCTGGTTTTACACACACATTAGGTGGCATACTTATTGATGTGCACCAGCCCCACTGAAGTTACACTTGAATATCAATGAAATACTACATTGTTCACTGGACCAGTTATTGAAAGAGTCTTTTGAAGAGGTGGACAGCTGGAATGAAGACTTGCACTTCAGAATGGAAATATGCATCAGAAATTGGAACACCTTAGTACTACAGTATTGCTTCCAAAGAGGAAAAAGACTGACAAAATAAGATCACTTTAAGACTACTTAATACAGTACACTATAAATCTCAGTGACTGAGATTTCAAAGCTCTGGTTTCAGCAAAGTTGCTTCTTTGCTTCTCACTTGGGGACTACTTCTGCAACTGCCATCCAATTTTCATCTTTCACATCCTCTGTTCTTGCACCACCGACTGCCATCTCCTCTTTCAGAGGGTTTCCACCTTCTCTTTCTAATAATTCAAATACACATAACAAGAGAGGCTTTGGCTCTGGAAACTTCCCACTTCTGTGTTTTTCCCCCTTTTTCCTGATGAGACAACTCTGAAACATGTCATGAGTAGCAAGGAAAATTGTTAACACTTATTTATTTGGTTAGTTAGTTAGTCAATCTTTATGTCTTAATTTGATTTATAGGACTGCCCATCTGTATGGTTTACTGAGCAATAAAATACATGAAAGCATTTACGTCTACAAATACAGATATATTCTATGCTTATAGTCTTTGCCTGAAAAGAACTTCCTGAGCATAAAATGCAAGCTTACATTCATAATTATTGTTGCATTTCATAGTCAATCGCCTAGTTTATGCATGGTGCAGTCACTTAGAATCTCAGAAGATGTTGGGAAATGCCAGAGCTGAATCCTTGCTCAGGTACAGAATTCAATGGGGAGTTTGAGTTCAAATGCTCATGCTCTCAGCTTAATCTACCTCAGAGTTTCTGCATGGATTCTTTCCTAAAGGGGAGGGAGTAACCAACTACTGTATTCTGCATGATGAAAATAATGTAGTAAGATAGACAAATTGACAGCTTTCTTGGAGGCTTCTGTGATGGTAAAAGTGATTTCTCCATATGCTCTGTGAGCAAGTTCCCTTGCCACAGATATTTTTCCTACCTCTCTTTTGCCATCCAGCTGGTAATTTGTGTGCTAGCAGTGTCTGCCAGGAACCCAAATTTGGCCACAGGTCTCCAGTTACTGAATTCTAAGTAGCATTAAATATGTTTCTAGTACCCCTTAGCTTCAAGAATGACTGGATTGGCAAATTCATGTGAATAAAACACCATAGGCTGCTTTCCTTTCAACAGTTCTGTAAAGTGAAACTGAGCAGATCTGGAAGAATATTGAACATGCATATGTACATCAAAGTTGAAAAGACACAGTGCAGCATTTTCATAAGATCCTCCCCTGCTCACAAGGGTTTACATATGTGGAGCAGCATTTCTGCGAAGATGGTCAAATAGACTTTCATAAACTGAACAAGACCCAAAGGGCAGTTAATGTCTGTTGATTTAACCTGGCTCCCAGTGGCCCAAATCCAGATTATGTGTACCCCACTGGAGAGGGAGTTTTGGGCATTTATTGGGGGGAAAAAAAGAGCTACTTTGCCACACAGTAATCCTCCCTCCTTTCCCTCAAAGCCCACAAGACGTACTTGGCAAATACAAAATGTGCTAATGAATGCACTTTTTAAATTATTTTGTTGATATTATTAAAGGGAGATTGGTGTTGTTGTAGCAGCACAAATCATCAGGATACAATTCTTGGGAAGTGATAGAATATGAGTCAAGAGAACTCAATGTAAACCCGATAGGTTGCCAAAGAATCTGGAAGAAACAGATTCACAGAAAACACAAACAAAAAGTGTAAACCTGTAATTTTAAAATTAGCTTGAATCATTAGTGGCTCTGAATAGTTTAAGCAGCCTTTTGTAACAGGTTTTGAAAGGAATATGTGAAATGGAGAGAGAAAACTTAAAAAGAGCAATAATTAAGATTAGATTCCAGACTCATCATTGCTAATTTTTTCCTTCTCCATGGTGGTCCTAGCTGACGAAAGGGACCTCATTGATAGTTATACATTGTGACAGACTTTGTATTCAGAGATTACTTGAACCTCTTCTTTACTGACCTTTTTCCATGTGGTGAAAACTGTCTTAGAGCTCACACAACTCCTTATTGTAGCTCCTGTTTCTATGTTTATTTACCATGTTCCTTTGGAATATTGCGTCTTGCTCTTGATATGAAAGTACATGAAAAGTGATAGATAAGATATATATTTTTACACCCAGGTCAGGGGTGAAATGCTACCGGTTCAGACCGGTTCGGGCAAACCAGTAGTAAAAAATGCTATCAGTTCAGGCAAACCAGTATTTCCGATGATCAGCTGTGATGCGCCATTTATATTAGCTAGAATCGTCAGATTTCCTGCTTTCTAGCTAATCTAAATCACTTGGCACAGTGGATCCCCCCCACCCCCGTCGCTGTTCTACTTACCTTTGCAGACTTGGAAAGCTTCAAAATATTCCTTTTTTAGCGCTGTGCGGATGCGCCTCAGGTGTGCATGCACGCTCCATAGCAGACTCACAGAACTGGTTGCAGACTTCAGAGGATTTCACCGCTGACCCAGGTGATACTTAAGTTGAATTTTCCATCACATCTATATAGCAGAATAAAGCATGCCCAACCAATTTTGAAGCCTTGTCCTTGCAATGTAGCCTCTGTCCCAGTGCTGCTGGGACAGGAGGAAGCCAATTGAAAAGGATCTAGCAGGAAGGTGATACTTTTTTATTGGAAAATGCAGTGCAACCTGCTATGTAGACATTCTTATTTACAACAGAGGAGGAGCTTGAGGGAGGTTAGTGATTTGCAGTGCTCTGTGTGATCTGCAGAAGTGCATCCTTCTCCCATGCACCCCTGGGACTGTGTTACCATGACAATGTTTAATTTGGTTGGCTAGAAGGACACCAACCAAAAGTTTCTTCCTTTTTCTTTTGTCATAATCTCGTGAAAGTATTCAACAAAGATGCTATTCCAATTTGTAACCTTGCTGCTACTACCTCCTTCTGAGACTCCTTGCCTCTGTATATTAATGCTTGCTAAAGAGGAGAAAAGTGGATATACTGGAAAGGAGACAGGTCTAGGGAAAGCAAGGATTCCTTGCTTTCTCTGCTTATCTTCCCTTTATTGAATCTGCCCTAACCTCCATGCTTCCCTTCCCAGCAGCCCCCAACACCCACAGTAAAAGAATGTGTGTTGTGTTCCTGGCTTCGTTTTGGAGGCACAACAAAAGGAACAGGGCAGCATGTTGTGAGAGCAGAAGGATAGAACCTTGTTGATGGTGTGGGGGAGGGAAAACCCCTCAAAGTTTGCAGACTTACAATAGCAAAGTGGTTTGCATTTTATAATCCTACTGTGTGTTTAGAAGTCATAAACTCGTTTCTGAAGCTATCCATAGAATGGCTGGTTCTGTATTTCACGTCAAAGAAGGTGATTTCTAAGAACGAAAGGATTGCCTCTGATTAATGTTAAATGTGATGCATTTTGGGAAATCTCAAATTATTTCTCTATATTGGGAAAGGGCAACTCTATGTTATATCCTTTTATAAATTATTGTCCTCTTGGGTTTACGTTGTTTCCCTAGGCCAAGTAGCAATTAATCAGATTTGTACGGCCTCACACAGCTTCTTTTGTGAGTTTTCCAGCTGGTTCTGTATGGTTTTTGGTTCAGTCTCCCCTCCCTACCAATAAATACCAAATAGCTGTGCTTGGAATCCTTCCAAGGACCATTGACTTTGCATTCTTGGAGTTCATGGACTTAGAGAATTTCAAAGCATACTAGTGGACCATCTCATTCTAAGGCAGGATATCCAACACCTAGTACCATTTTCCCCTGAGAATAAATGGTTTCATCAAACCAGAAATCCAAGGACCAGAACATCAAGAGCATGAAGAATAGTATAGGACAGTATAAGATAAGATAAGATAAGATAAGATAGGATAGGATAGGATAGGACAGGACAGGACAGGACAGGACAGGACAGGACAGGACAGAACAGAACAGAACAGAACAGAACAGAACAGAACAGAACAGAATAG
>JANHFM010005548.1:25158-44919 GCA_032468115.1 Grayia smithii | reverse complement strand
CATTGGCTTGTGCTTAATTGTAAGCCGCCCTGAGTCTCCGGAGAAGGGCGGGATATAAATGGGATTTAAAAAAAAAACAAAAACATCCAGTGATGGAGCGCCCACAATTTCTGAAGGCAAACTGTTCCACTGGTTAAGTATCCTCACTGTTAGAAGTTTCTCCTTAATTTCAGGTTGCTTCTTTCTTTGATCAATTTCCACCCATGGTTTCTTGTCCTGCCTCCCATGCTTTGGAGAATAATTTGACCCCCCTTCTTCCTTGTCGCGGCCCTTCAAATATTGGAATTCTGCCATCATATCACCCCTAATTCTTCTTTTCTCTAGCCAAACCCAAATCCTGCAGCCGTTCTTCATATGTTTTAGTCTCTAGGCCGCTGACCATCTTAGATGCTCTTCACTGAACTTTTCCCAAAGTTTCAACATCTTTTTTGTAGTATGGTGACCAAAACTGGTTGGTTGACAAATTGAAATTATATCTTAGTAATGAAAAATGGTAAATGTTATTATATAGTATTATTAAAATTCCTTAAATGCTTTGTTGGTATTAAGTTTAATATAACCAGAAGAGTGTTCTAGCACTATTGAATGGATAGACCCCAAGCATCCCTCATATAAACCATAGCTATTGTGTGGACATTGCCTATATATTGCCTATATATTAAAACCACATTGAACTTGCCAACTGTGTGCCTCTGGAGAATCCCAAAGGATACAGTCAGGGGTGGGCTTCAAAAATTTTAGCAGGGGGTTCTCTGCCCGGTTGCTGGGTAGGTGTGGCCATGGTGGGCGTGGCCTAGTCGGCCTCCTGCACCATGGGGGGTGCGTTTTTGCCCTCCACGGGCTCCGGAGGCCTTCTTCAAGCCTCCGGGAGGGCAAACACAGCCTCCCCAAGCTCTGGAGGCCCTCTGGAAACCAGAAATGTGCCCATTTCCAGCCTTCCCAAACTTCCAGTAGGCCTGTTTTTCACCCTCCCCAAGCGTCCATGTGCATCCTGCACTTACCTGCATCCAAAACGGGCACCGTGGGGACTCCTGAGAGGGAAGGGTGGGAGGGGCCAGCCAGGAGTGTGCGCATGCAGGAAGAGAACCGGTAGTAAAGGTAAGTAGAACCCACCCCTGATTCTATTCAAACTATCAATGTGCTTACCTAATGATGTGATGGAAATAAAATTCTGGGTTCCTTTGGGAAAGAGTAGAAAAAAGTAGGAGACATTAATTTGTTTAAAAATGATAGCCTACATTCATATTTATATATTTGTTTATGGTTTTTAATATTTGGCGTTCAAAAGCATTCTTTTTGTAGCTGTTGTTTTGTGCCACTGGGCCAGGGCAAGTTACTTTTGAAATAATTAAATGTATGTAGAAATAAGCATGCATAGGAAAATAAATATGACATGAATCCCATGTTCATTTCAATAATCATATTTTTTTATTTCTGTCGTCTGAAGGGAGGGTCCATTGCTTTAAAATCTGTAGACATTTTAGACATTATTTTACAAGACAATACAATTTTTGAATGTCACACAAGGATCACAGTTTCATAGCACTACATGCATATAAAGACAAATTTTTAAAAGTTTCTTTTTTTCTTTTTTACAGAAACAACAGGAGAGGTCAATAAACTTCATCAAGTAAAGTTTAAATTAAAGTTACCAAAAATAAATATTTAAAAAGTAATACTCTAAGTGCACTAGTATATGGCTAATGATATCCTATTTTCTCCCAAACACATGGGAGTTGTTAATGCTCAAAGATTTTAAACTCTTTTGATGCATTGCCATTTGAGAGGATGGGCTACAACTATAAAGAATCTGTATACAATTTAGCAGACTGGTTTGTACGAGTCCAAACTCATACCTTCCTACCTTCCTTTCTGCAATTTGCTGAAATGTCCCAGTATGTACTTCTGTTTCTGCTTTCCCCTTACAATTTGGAACTACCCTTGGGGCACATGTTTAAAAATTGTTCATTGGACAATTGTTTTTAAATATACTATTAACTTACTGAAGGCTGAAATAATCACATTGACTTTCTATAAAAGAAGATGAAATTTGCAAAACAGTATAAGCCAGAGGTCCCCAAACTGTGAGCCATGACCCACTACTGGACCGTGGCCTATTTGCAACCAGGTCCTATGAATAGGTAGCTGGGGCTGTGCAAACATTGTGCAAACTTTGTGGGGGCTCACGGCCCCACTCACATGAGTGTCGCAAGCACTTGGGAATCCACTCGCACGAGTGTCCAGGGTGCTCAAGACCGCACTCATATGAGCATTGCAACCACTCACACAAGAAAGTGCTCACACATGCACACGCACCTGCCCCTCCCACAAAACCATCCCCTTTTTCCCCCATTCCCCCCTCACTCTGGGCCGCCAACCCAGAAAATTTGGGGAACTCTGGTATAAGCCATTCAATTACTAGCTTTTCTGGTTCTGCTTTACTAAGAGAGCAAGGTTGAGGAGGCTTAGGAGAAGACGCTGTAATCCTGAATGTACGAACACTATGCCATCCAGGAAGTACCTGTAATAATACTAACCCAGCTTCTTTGTACTTGTGCAAATGATACAACCTGCCTGTTCATGAAATTGTCTTATGCAAGCATAAGCCAACTTGTGACTGAGCTACAGTAAAACTGTGCAAAGGTGCAGAAGTTCCAAGGGTGTCATCATAGATTCCTGTTGCTCTGCCAATCACACTCTTTTGTTATCAGGGACTTGCCCATATCTGCACAAGGATCCCAGATCAAAAATATCCATGTAACCTCAGCCAGGCCAGATAACAAAAGTTTGTGTTTTCAAGGCAACACATATTACTGTATTTGCCCCTAGCACTGAAACATTCTGAATGGGCCAGAGATTTAGGTACATTAGGTCAAATTCATTGTAGTAGGAGACCTGAGCATCCTTATGAACATAGAAAGATGTTCCTGTACCAAAGAGGAATGTTGCAGTCCCCATTATCTCCTTATATATGTATTTATGTATGTATGTAAAAGATTGATATAGCCATCCATTTTAAGTAACTCTGGGCAGTTCATAACAATTGGTTTTGGGAGAAAAGATCCCATTTGTAGAAAATGGGTATTCATAATAGAAACTGCAGCTCTGTCCACATTCTGGATGGAAGAAGGGTTAAAATCTATTTATAACCTCAACCCAGGTGGCTCTGAACCACATATTCATGTTTTAAAAATCCTGCCTTGTAGAACTAGCTATATGATTGGCAACATGTGTGATAATTAGTCATAGGTCTCTGGTAATTAGTAGATGCTTCTGATATTCTTTTAATAATGTGCCCATTGTGACACAGTCATGATTATATCCCACTCTGTTAACAGTTTAAAATTTAATAATAACAATGTCTTAACAAGTGTGTACATACACACAAAAAGATACAGTGGTACCTTGGTACTCATCATTAATTGGTTCTGGGAGATACAATGAGTACCAAAAATGATGAGTACCAAACACATTTTTTCCATAAGGAATAATGTAGTGAGTCACAAGGCAGACTACACTGACAAATTCTAGCTTGTGCACTGAGTACCAGCACAAAATGTATGATGACCACTCTTCACACTTACAACTGCTGAAGCATCCCCAAGATCACATGCTTAAAATTTTGATGCTTAGCAACTGGCATGTATTTATGACAGTTGCAGTGTCCAGGGTTCATGTGATCATCTTTTGTAACCTTCCCAGCTGGCTTCCAACAGCAAAGTTAATGGAGGAAGCTGGATTTGGTTAATGACCACATGATGCACTTAACAACCGCTCCGAGTTACTTAATAACCATTGCAAAAAATATAGTAAAATTGGCTGCAACTGAATAACTGCCTTGTTTAGCAATGGAAATTCTGGCCTAAATTGTGGTTGTAAATCAAGGACTACCTAAGTATGAAACCATTGTGTAGATAACATGGAAAGAGAAGTGTCTGTGGTGGACAACCATGAAAATAAATGCAGGGAGATGTGAAACACAAAGCATATTTAAAATTATGCTGTAGCAGTGGCAGCCAATTCAGATGGTTTTAAAAGGGAATAGACATGATCATGGAGAATCAGGCTTTCAACAGCTACTAATGCTGATAACTGATAGCAACTTTTCCAACTAACAATTTTATTAAAAGGATATATCTCTTGATTTTTTTTTCATCCTAGTTTAACATGGCCCTCTACCCACAGTGATGGCTATGCAACTTCTCATGATTCCTGAGTAGCATGACTTAAATTCCAACTTTGAGGAAATAACAGGACTATTGAGCTTGTTAATGCACCCAGTTCTACTCTCCTTGTGTTATTATTCTGCATTTATCATCGTTGTTCCTGTTCTCCTCCAAGAAGCAGAGAAATGGAAGTTACCAGGTAAGTGGGACCATCTTTTGTAAGTCCTATGTTTTACTATATAGGTGTTTCTGAACCTTGGCAACTTTAATCTTTGTGGACTTCAGTTCCCAAAATTGGAGTTGCTAGCTGGAGAATTCTGGAAATTGAAGTCCTCATATCTTAATGTTGCCAAGGTTGAGAGACACTGGTATAGATGTTAGAAGGAAGTTCTTAAGATAGTTGTAATGGACTTACATGAAGAAACAAATAAAGCATATGTGGCCAGGTAAACAGTATTAATTCTTATTAATTAATTCCATTCACTTTTCAAGGAGTTTTCCAAATATCATGACAAACTTTACGTTTTCTCCTAGATGCTGGTGCAGTGCAGCATGGCCATTTGGAATGATCTTATCTTAAATTCTACATGTACAAAATTAAGGTTTCCATAGCAGCAAAGAATGATTACATCTTTTTTTTTTACTTTTATGCTAGCAGTACAAGACTTCAAAAATTTAATTAAAGCCAGTTGAAAACTATTTAAAACTGTCTTTTTATTATTCTATGGAAGGTTAAGTCTGCGTTTCTAATGTAATCTGGTGTGTTCGGAAAGCCAACTTCAAAAAAGGAACTTAAAAAAATAGAAATAAAGTCAGGAACAAAATGATATGATTTTAGACTGGAAAACAGTGCCCATCTATGTCCCAGTCAGCAGGGGTGTCAAACTCAAGGCCCACAGGCTAGATGCAGCCCACAGGATGCTGAGATCTGGCCTGTGGAGCTGCCCTGGAAACTGTGAAGGACCAGCCTGCAGTGCCTTTGCCAGCGAAAACGGAGCTCACGAGGGCTGCGCGGGGCCCTCCCGGTCTCCATTTTCACTGGCAGAGGGCTGCAGGATGTTGAGCTGGCCATGCCCACTCGCCCCTCCCACGTCAAACTCAACCCTGAGGTGGCCCTTAATGAAATTGAGTTTGACCCCCCTGGTATATAGAACACAGAGACTTGTCCAGTTTTTGTGTTCTCTTCATCCCTTTCTAACCTACTGCTGTATCACTTTCTCTAAAGTCAAAGAGCAGGATTCCCAAACTTTTTGGGTTCTTGGCAGTCATCTGCTTGTACATGAAGTATGGGATTCATATTAGCCACAGTACTCATAGTGTTTTTGCCTTATTGCAACTTCAGTGATTACAGCTTCAAAGAATAAAGTTAAGAGATTATATGACTGTGTTAGGCTTTCAGGAGTGTATGGATCTTTTTCACTTTCAAATCTGGAAGGGAAGGGAAAGGGGGATGAAAAAATGGCTTTCATTTGGAATGATAAAACATGACATTACATACATTAAAAATGGTAAAAGCAGGATCTGTGATCTTTTACAGACATAATTCAATGACGGAGATTGCAACATTCTTTTGGAACAGACACACATCCATTGGAGTTGGTCAAATATTCAGTTATGGAAATATTTGACAACAAAAACTTCAATATAGGGGATGTCCAGATGTGTTTGACTAAAATTGACTAAAAAGCAGCATGGTTATGGGATGCTGTTCAAATCTTTATTCCCTAATCCAAAAGTAGACTTTTAAAAGCTCAGTTATCCAATTATAGGGGGGGGGCGTGATGGCTCAATGGTTAAAGACACTGAGCTTGTCAGCTGGTAAGCCGATTGTCTGGATTTGGGACTCGAGTGCCGCATGATGGGGTGAGCTCCTGTCCTTGTCCCAACTCCTGCCAACCTAGCAGTTCGAAAGCATGCAAATGCAAGTAGTTAAATAGGTACAATTTCAGTGGGAAAATAACAGCACTCCATGCATCTCAGCACATAGTCATGCTGGACACATGACCACAGAAATGTCTTCGGACAATGCTGGCTCCCTTGGCTAAGAAATGGAGATGTGCATCACCACCTTAGAGTCAGACATGACTGGACAGAGAAAACTTTACCTTTTCCTATCCAATTATAAATTTGCTAAAAATTGTGTGTGTGTGTACTTTTTATCTAAACAGAAAACTATAGTACTTTGGAATATATGAAAATTGTGTAACTTTTACCTGCAACAGAGATGGGGGATATTTTTCAGTCTGGAGGCCCCAAACTATCAACCCAACTAAAACTGGTTAGTGGGTTGGGACTGAATTTTGGAATGGAAAATTAGGTGTTGGAATGCAAGCATCTCATCTCCTTCAGCAGGAGCCCCTAACCTGTGGGCCACAGCCCACTACCGGTCCACAACCTATTTGTAACTGGGCTGCATGACTGGGTAGCTGTGCACATGTGTGCACAGCCCCACTTGCGTAAGCTTCTCAGGAACCCAAGGACCCACTTGTGCAAGCATTGTGGGTGCTCATGGTTCCACTCCACTAAGTAATTTTGATAGATATATAGATACAAAATTTGGAATTTTATATATACATATCAGATTTTATATAGACATATCAACTGATTGAGATCCTGTTGAACTTGTAATAGGAAGAGGTGTTCCACAGCTGCAACCTCTCCCATCAGTTCCTTCTAGAAAGGCCCAATAGCTAAATTTCATCTCGTTTGTCTGAATGCATTGCAGGAGTCCATGAAATCAGCAGATGTCAAAAGTAATGCAATCTCCTAAATTAAGCCTCTTGTCTGGAATGGTATAGGGTCTCTATACCATTCCACTACCATTACCATTCCATTCTGGAACATTATACCATTCCAGCCACTTTTCTGGCATGGTACATGGCAGGGGTGTCAAACTCGCGTCGTCAGTGTCATCATGTGACATATTGTGACTTTCCCCCCTTTCACTAAACTGGGTGTAGGCATGGCCAGTGCATGATGCATCTGGCCCATGGGCTGCGAGTTTGACAGCCCTGGTATAGGGTCTCCTGATTGTGCAAGTGATTGGACTAGACAACCTCCAAGATCCCATCCACTGCTGTTCTTCTATTGTTAAGCATGCTTTAGCAATGGGAAAAAAAGCCAAAATACAGTGAGCCCAGTGGGTTAAGAGCAAATTTGTGAATTCACCCTCTGCCATATACAGTGCATATACAGTAGCCATGTCCCACAATGAACATTACAGTTGTTGCTTTATTTGGCAACTCTATTAAAGATATGATTTTGGTGCCATGGAAGATAACCCAACTGACCAAATATCACATCAAGCATATCAAGTCGAGAAAATGTGACTTTAGTGCCAGCCACTTGAGCCTCAAATACCCTGCTACGAATCATAAGTTAGTACCAATTATTGTCCTATCAAGACATAAATACACAATAATAGGTACAAAGAGTATCAATGCATTACAGTTTAAACAAAACAAAACAAAACAAAACAAAACAGAATACTGTTTTGCTTAGGAATATTGTAATTTGTAAGCTGGATAGGAAAGAAAGTGCTTCCATTTTTAGCAAGAGCAGCTAAGGAAACTCGTCACACTGGATTACATGCAGCGTGTTAGGTGCAGGAAAAATGCATTTGCTTTGGGCCTACATAGTTTTCCCAGAGGAACCCTTTATCCCATGGGCTCATCTTTTGCTCCTTCTGCTGCAACTGATTCTTCGGTTTTGTTTTTTGTTTTTTTTTGAAGGTGGATATTCACCCAGCTGGCTACGTTACTCTTTATTTTCCTGAAATGTGCTTAGAAAAGGCACTGAAAAATCTATCGCACTCACAATTACAGTTGCTTTTTCTCATAGAAAAGCAAAAGCAAGAAGAGAGAACATCACCTGCCAATAACTGCGAAGTCTGCAGCCAATCTTTCAGTCCATAGATCTAAGAGGTTGATGTCAGCTCTGTAAAAAGCAGGTAAAAGCTGGCAAGAGGCATGAGGCCATACTGTTGGAGAAACACTAATTCATTTTCTGCTTTATTTGATACAGGATGCACAATTAAATATATAGTTGAACAAACTGCAAGCGATTATGTAATGTTCCCCTCTCCCTGTTATTCAAATCTATTGGATTAAGGAAAGTTTAGCAACCTTTTGCCATACCAACTGCCATACCCATGATTCATGTCCAAGAAAATGTACTCCACTTGTGCACCACTCTTCTCAGCTACTAAGCTGGATTTTCTTTTTCTTGCCCATCTCTTCACCTTCATAGCAAAGAGATGCAAAGTTCCCAAGGCTTATGTCTTGCTGGTTGCATAATTTCCAGGGCTGTCATGAACATCCAGCAGTTCCTGGAACCTCAAGCATCCTAATACATTCTATCAGTCATGCTTGTTTTGTACTCAGTTTAAATCCCCACCTCAAATAATCAAAGAGGCTGAATTTAGCTGCCATTTTAGTTTTTCGCAATGCGGAAAACTCTGAGGCATTGTGAGAAATTAAAAAAATGTAGCTTAGAAAGGACTGCCACCTTAGTTTCTAAGAATTCCCAAGAATGACACTTTATCAAGGCAGAATGAAAACTGTAAATGGCAGCTCTGTTCAGCCATACTTTGCTGAGGTGAATCCACCAGGAAGCCATTGAGAAGGTTCACCAGAGAGCTGTTGGCCAATATCCCACTGAATCCTAGAGTGTTTCCAATCATTCTATTTGAATAGCCATCTACATATTGTGTTTCCCTGAAAATAAGACTAGGCCTTATATTAATTTTTGCTCCATGAGACACATTAGGGCTTATTTTCTGGTTAGGCCTTATTTTTGGGGAAATGCAGTACTAAATGCACCCATCTGGCTGACAATCTTAACTGGGCCTTTTGGGGGGGCTTATATTATGAGCATCCTGAAAAATCATGCTAGGACGTATTTTCTAGTTGGGTCTTATTTTCGGGGAAACGGTATAATCCTATAACAATAACATGGGGGGAGTTAAATCAGAATCTTAGACTTACGTTTCACCTTTTTCAAGCTGGTGTACATTATTTTCCTTCATGTTATTCTGACAACAATCATGTTAGGCAAATTAGTTTGGGAGAGAGTGATTGGCCTCATGTTACTGAATGAATAGAAGATTGCAAACTTGTGTATTTTAATTTGGGACCACCCTAATTCTAAGTAAAAGCTCTCAGCCTAACAACAATTGTTTGAGATCCTACAATTTGCAAATAGTATGCTAGAGAAGACTTCTGCTTGTATTTTTTAAAAAAACTCTATGCTTGAAAATCTTGGCACAACTTCTATCACAATGAATATTTTTGTTTTGTTTTGTTTTTTTACTTCTTCCCTCCTCCTGCCAATAGAAATCAACCTGGGCGGGATTAGCAATAGAGTTGACTACGAGCTATCATTTAAAAGCTTAGGTAAAGTTGTGCTATGGTTTTTCAAAGTCCTAAACCAGAGGTCTTCAAACTTGGCAGCTTTAAGACTTGTAGACTTCAACATAGCTGGCTGGAGAGTTCTGGGAGTTGAAGTCCACAAGTCTTAAAGCTGCCAAGTTTGAAGACCTCTGTCCTTAACCAAATA
Source organism: Grayia smithii (assembly GCA_032468115.1). NCBI lineage: Eukaryota > Metazoa > Chordata > Lepidosauria > Squamata > Grayiidae > Grayia > Grayia smithii. The sequence goes on along the minus strand of JANHFM010005548.1, from coordinate 35,197 downwards.
CAGACTTCAGTTCAATTCAACACAGACTTTGCAATTCCACTTTGGATTTCAAATGCATTTCAATGCAGAACACATTTCCCAGTGTTTACATGTCTGCTCATGTTCTATATATACAGTTTAACTTTCAGTTAGACACAGGAGCATAATTCACTGAGTTTCCAGCGCAAGCTGCACGGAAATGCATGGCAGTTATGTGCAAGAGCATCACTGCGATTTGTGCCATTCCCAGTCATGTCAGTGGGGCTTGCCTTGGACATACATACTTCATCATTGGAGACAAAAGAAGAATAGAATAGCCTTTCACAAACACAAAGGAAATGCAGTTTTAATTAACCCCTATCAGAAATCCATTGGACTTTGCCAATTCACACTCAAAGACACACATTTTGTGATTCTTTTGAAACATCTGTCAAAAGTGACCCAATACATGGCTAAATATATGAAAGATTTGTTTCTCATTTGCCAATGCAAGGCAAAAAAAGAGGGGGAGGGGAGGTTTGGGTACAAGGAGAGTTGCACCAGTTGATTTTTTTTTAAGACTTGTTTTTAAATACAGTTATTGATTGTCCTCCATGCTTCAAATGTATACTTTTGAACTGAGATTGCTAGATAATTTCTCTAAATGGTTATTTTTACATGCACTTGCTTTCTTGATATGAAAAAAATGTTGATTTCTTTGAAAGGTTTCTACACAAAGAATCTGTTTTAAAATATATCACACACAGAGCTTTCTATTGAATCATCCGTTGAAATAAAAATATTTTCCCTGAATTTTTTATCAACAAAATTGATTTGTTTCTTTTTATTTACCATTTGTGCTGATGATGGACATGACACAAAACCTGTGACATAAACTAGTGAGGGGACTTAGGGGTGTACATGACTAGCTTCTTTTTATTCTAGTTGGTGTAGAACTTACGCATAAATGCAAAAAAAAAAAAAAGACAAGCTTGGAATCCCAAGGTACAAAAAAGGAGATAACTAAGGAACAAACATGAAGAGGAATATTAACATTTTTGATATTTAATAAAAGAGGCCAAAAAGCTCCACATATCATGCTTCCGTAAAGCAGTTTTGTATAATCTGCCAAACCATGCTAGTTGGGAATCTTGGATGTTGCAGTTTCAACACCTGGAGGCAAATGGTTGGGGAAGGTTATCTAATAATACATCTTACATAAAATCATATATCTATGAATATATCTGAGTTTATTTTAATCTTATCAATTGCTTATTTCCTCTTTAAAGCAGAGACTTTATGATCAGTGTTCTTTGCCTGTTTTATTTCATATGTCAGCCTTCCCCAACCTTCTGTGTTTCAGGTATGTAGGGATCATAAGGCCCACAATTCTCAGATTGTGGCCAGTGGAGATGTATCCTAACAGATCAGCAGGCTACAATTGAAGGATCTTACATCTAGATTAACATCTCTCAATCTCGGCAACTTTCAGACCTGTTGACTTCAACTCCCAGAATTCTCCAGCCAGCATGCACTAATTGAGACTTGTTTTCTGTGTCAAGTCATACAATTTGGCAAATTATTAATCTAAATATTAATGAAGTTTAAAAATATCCCTCAGTTTCACGTTACTGTTGCCAAAGTAATTCCTTTTTGCCCTTAATATCTAATGTTGAGTCTGAAACACATGGTCAACCAGTAAGCCCTGTGAGTTACTGGAACAATATTGCATCTCTGCAGTATTGTGTGCAAAATTTATTTGGTGCATTATTATTTCTAATGACAATTCAGGGCTCCCACATATTTTTATATTATAGTATCTTAAATTCATCCTATAGATAGCTGATAACTATCTGTACCTTTCCAGAATGCTCTTTTCTTGGTATTTTTTTTGATAAGCATATGTCCCTTTGGTTTAGTTTGTTTGCATGGAATGAACATTTTTACTGGCTGAAATTGTTCAGTTTACTGGCAATTTGAATGAATAGATACAGTAATATTGGAAGGGCTTCCTAGGTAACTGGCTAATTTAGCAAATGTGAAAAATATCCACATTTATGCAGAATCATGTGCAAAAGGATTGTTACAACACATAACAGTTTTTAAGTTAAACATGTGCTTATTGCTTTTGTCTGTGCATGGTGTGTGCATTACTTAAGTGGAAGGACAGTCAGTACAGCTCAAATTGACAAGAATTACATTCAAGACCAACAGCTATTTGACACCAGAAAAAAATACTGATTTGACAAGTGACGGATAGATGTTTTCATGGATGCAGTGCATTATTTACAGAGATCCATTTCACTTTGCCAAGTCCTGTTATTTGCAATGTAATTACTCATGATAGATAAGTGCAGTGCAATCTACTTACAATGTCCCCAAACTGTGAAAATCTAGTATAAAAATCTCCCCCCCCCCAGGGCTTGCCTTCCTACCTTGCTTTTTCATATATAGCTTATGTTAAAGCTATATGTCCTGTCTACTGACATGGGCAATCAAGTTAGATACATCTTTGTAAGTCTTTTCTCAGGGAATGAAATAGAAAAAGGAAAAGATGCTTTACTTTCTTTTTTGAATTAGGCTGTTCTGAGCTTCAGATCACATTGACTTTGAGTTACCCTTACATATGTGCTCCTTGGTCAACATTGAAGGGCCATGAATTAAGGTGCCTACCCTTTAGACTGGCTAGACCCCCACATCACCTTGTCCCTGCAACTGAGCGCACTATTCTACAAAAAGAAGTCAAGCTTTCAAAGGTTTTATAGGTGTGCATGTATCTTAATGTTACACTATATTACAGTAACAAAGGACAAACGTTATGTGTTATCATCACAGTTATGGTGCAGCTTGTTACCAGGTGGGTAACAAATCACAGATGTGACGAGGCACAAATAAGGAGAGTGTTTGTTTTTTAAAGTGCTAGTGTTTTAAAAATACATTCTCTGTTCTTCTTGATTCCACCTTTGTCACAACATTAACATAAAGTGCTTTGTAATACCAGCAAAATGAAAGGAAATAGTAGGAATTATAAATCCAAGCTGGTGTAGCTGTTTTGTGTTTTTGTCAGAAATGACCTGTTTCAAAATAAAATGGAAATGTGTTAAGTTCATGGCCTTTTTTCTCTTGATATTTATACCCTCCTTCCTACTGTTAAATTCCAGAAGTTCCTATCTTGATGCATACCACTCCAGATGGCAGGAGGATCATTCCTTGGAAATAACTTTTTTTTTGCATATTTATGTATTTATAACTTGCATATTTTTGCATTCTACATTATTTAAGTGCAAAATGTGGTAGAAATAAACTTGTTGCTTACTGAACAGGTTGGGTGTAACTCACTTTCCCTCCCCTCTCAATGATGTGCAAATAATTCAGGGAGAAGAAATGGAATATCTTTCCAATATTACTTAATTTCTTTTGTGCTGGAATTGTTCTCAAAGCTAATATGGATTCTTGGTTCAGGCTGCCATTTCTGGCTTTTTGTTGTTGTTGTTTTGCCGCTGTTCCTTAGTTTCCCAACTGTTGAGGTTTGGGTGATCCCTTCCAAGGATACCTTTCTCCAACACACAAAAGATTAGATCCACCTGATTTATTTATTTTCAAGAATACATAAAAACATCCATTCATAAAAAAGTATGAAAATCTCTTTTTTTAAACACCTTACCATATTTAAGTTTGAAAACTATCTTCCTAATCCCAAATTAAAAACTACATCCCTGATCTCGGATTTTGTATGATTTTTTAACAGAGTCAGTGTTTTTGTTTTTTACATATAACTTTGAAGGGATATTTTGGATTTAGTACAAGTGGTGCAACTCACCCTGCTGATTTTTTTAAAATAAAAAAATAGATTTTAATGCATCTAGAAATACAGAGAGAAATGTTTAAAAGTTTATTTCTCAATTCACTGCATTTGTGATTTAATAAGCCTACCCGAGCCCTGTTCGTCTTCAGACCTTGTATTAATCAGAGAAAAAGGCATGGATGGGGATGTTTGGAATAGTTACCTTTAAGCATAAAGTGTTGCGTTTCTGATCACATCTACCATTTGTTCCTGTATTTGACTATAGATGTCTAGATCACTTTAAGATGACAATGCAATTCAGATACTAGTATTGCCATAAAAGAGGTCTCTGTTAAAGGAATGAATGAATGAATGAATGAATGAATGGAAGAATTGGTCACACTGACTTCTGTAAAGGAAGTTAAAAGGAGATCAATTTATGATCAAAATGTGCACAAACTTCATTTTACTTAATGACTGTCGTGTGGTTGGAATCGGAATTTGGAGTAGATTTCAGAGGAGGTATTATCCTTAATCCCATTTCAAGACATCCTTCTGATTTTTACAAAACAGGTGGCTTGTTCAGTCAAAAGTTCATGCCATGCAGAATCTTTTCTTGGCGTGTCGAGTGCAAAGGCATTCCTGTCAGTTGTTAACCAACATTCTGCAGTACTGATCAGATATTTTGATCATGTTTGTTACTATGTCCTCCTCCTCCTCCACCACCTGGTAATATGTGAACCTCAGGTGAAATATGATTATCTAATTTGATAGTTTCCTGGTTACCATGGATTCTTCCAGTGATATTTTCCATGGAATAAAGGCAATTTTGCCCTATAAGCTTGGGTGTAGAGGACAAAGCAGCAGTTGCTAAGCGGTCCTTCTCTGTTTTACAAACATTATCTCGTTGCCTTATATAGCCTCTCTGAGAAATGCTGTATTTGGGGCTGGTATGTCCTGAAGAGGCTTTTGGAGGACTTGAGTCATAGAGCAACTGACCTTCATCATCTGTGTCAGCATCGATAAATTTATGAATGCCAGCATCATGAAAGTTAAGAACAATCGGTGCCTGCTTCTCAGGTGACTTTGTAGGGGTTCTAGCACTTGCAGTCGTATAGACAGAAGTTTCTGGACTCATTAGAGACCGATCAGAATATCCAGAACTATCTGTGGCAGCACCTGTAGCTCCCCTGTTCTTGATGGTATCTGGGTATATTCTTAGGACATTTGAAGCTGCTGACCCTACAGCATCCTCTTCCATAAAATTAACCTTTAGAGATCTCAGTTTTAGAGGATTAATGAGTTTTATTGAACTTTTGGGGCTCTCTATGAAAAAGGTAGAGCAATGGCCACTTTCCAGATTTGGTTTTATTTCCATGAATTTGGACCCACTTCCTTCCAGTCTATATGGGTCCTGAAGGGGAAGTTTTCCACCTTTGCTGGTCAGTGTAGTCAGTGGGCTATGAGAGTATCTCCCAGCTTCTGGAAATTCAGTCATGCAGCTTATGTAACTGTCAATGCTCGACATGCTTCTCATGTCAATTATTCCATCTGCCCGAGTAGTCAACAAAGGGACCATTGGGCCAGGAATAGCCTCCATTTCTAGTTCTTCTTTTTGCTTGCTGGGTTGAGCTGTCTCCTTTAAATTGAGGTTTGGCTGTGACTGAGCTTTAGTCATTTTGTTGTACATGTCTTCCAGTTGCTGAACGTTCAGGTGCTGAGGACTGGAGGAAGACCTAGCTTTTTCAGGTGACCCTTGTTCCTTTGTCTCTAAAGATTTATTGGAGCTAGTTTCAGAGATTGACCTTTTGGCCCATTTCCATTTGCTTGGGGATAAATGATTATCCTGAACTTTATCCTTTTTGCCTGCATTTTCTCCCTTCTTTTCAACAACGATGTCCATCAGTTCTATACTACGTGGAAAAGCATCCTTCATATTCATGGACACAATGCTTCCATTCCTTTTGGCTCTTTCCAAGGCTTCCCTACGCTTAATGGCTTTTTCCTGCCTCTTCTGTTCTTTGTAGAACTCTGAAAAGTTATTTACAATGATTGGGATTGGAAGGGCAATCACTAAGACTCCAGCAATACAGCATAACCCACCAACAATCTTACCTAAAAGGGTCTTAGGGTAGATGTCTCCGTAACCAACAGTTGTCATAGTTATTGTGGCCCACCAGAAGGATGCTGGTATGCTCTTGAATTTTGTATCATCCTCATCTTTTTCTGCAAAAAACACTAAGCTTGAAAAGATCATAATGCCCATGGCCAGAAACAAAATAAGTAATCCAAGTTCATTGTAGCTTCTCCTCAATGTAAATCCCAGAGATTGCAAACCAGTTGAATGCCTGGCCAGCTTTAGAATACGGAGTATCCTCATGATACGAAATATCTGGACCACCCTCCGGACATTTTGGAACTGAAGTACACTTTTGTTGGATTCTGTGAGGAAGATGGTGACATAATACGGCAAGATTGCTAACAAATCAATGGCGTTCAGGGGTCCTTTGAAAAATTTCCATTTCTTTGGAGAAGAGAGGAAACGCAAGAGATATTCCATTGTAAACCATGCGATGCAGACTGCCTCTACGTGGGCTAGCTGTGGGTTATCTGTAGGATTTCCATACTCATCGGTGTCCTGAAGTTCAGGAAGAGTGTTTAGAGACAAGGCAATTGTAGAGAGCACAATGAACATGATGGAAATAATGGCCAAAATCTGCAAAAGAAAGGAGAAAAGTAGTCAGTGTCACAAAGAAATCACATGGCATCTTACATTTGCTATATTTTTCTAAAGAAAAAAATTGTACTTCATACAAATTGGTGAAGTAAGGATGTGTCCATGAAATATGGTAAGAAGCTTGTGAAGGCGTGTCTTTTCATCCAGTATTAGAACCAATGTGAAATCGAACAGAGGGCCCAAAGCAAATAATCAAGGCTTACTGCAGTGTTTCTTGAACTGCTGATGGAACTCTTTAGAGTCAGAACAGAGCTGGAAAGGACCTTGGAGGTCTTCTAGTCCAGCCTTCTGCTCAAGCAGGAGATCCTATACCATTTCAGAGAAATGAATGTCCAGTCTATTCTAATTCCTGCTAAAGAATATAGACACTTCCCCCAACAAAGATATTTGTACATCTCAGAAAGGCAGGAGAGACTACAGGTAGTCCTCAACGTACAACAGTTCATTTAGTGATCGTTCAAAGTTACAACGGCACTGAAAAAAAGTGACATGACCATTTTTCATACTTATGACTGCTGAAGCATCCTCATGGTCATGGGATTTACATTTGGATGCTTGACAACTGATTTATATTTATGACGGTTGCAGTGCCCCAGGGACATGTGATCATCTTTTGCAACCTTCTGACAAGCAAATCAATGGGGAAACCAGATTCACTTAACAACCATGTTACTAATAACTGCAGTGGTTTACAAACCTGGCAAGAAAAGTTGTAAAATGGGGCAAAGCTCACTTAACAAATTTCTCACTTAGCAATATAAATTCTGGGCTCAATTATGGTTGTAAGTTGAGGACTACCTGTAATGCATAAGTAACAGAGGATGTAAGCATATATATTCATAGGTAAAGGATCTCAAATTACTATAGGTAATGGAGCTCAGGTTACTTTCTGCATCTGTTTCCTTTAGAAATCAAAAGGGAGATATAAAGCAATAAAACATGAAAATATCTCACATAAATCAAGAGGAGAACACCAGGTATCAAGAGAAAGAATAATTTCCCATTGCAAATCAGTAGAATTGTTCTAATAAGGTAACAACCTTTGGCCTTATGTCTCTGGATATCAACTTCGTTTAATTAATTCCATTCATCTAAGAACTGATTTTGCCCATACTAGGATGTTAGTGGTACCCAATATGTATTGTGTTGTAAGTTAGTTGAACAGACTCTTGGTCTGTTCAATTAATGGTGTTTTGGAATAGTATTCTTTTGGTTTATATATTGGTTTTTTTCTTTTGCATTTGTTATTAGCCATCCATTACTTATTTAAGGACAGCCATATAAATTTCTAAATAAATAAAACCGAATAGGGGTTGTACTGATTTCTAGAATCTCTTTCAGCTCCATAGTTCTTGATTCTCAGGCTGTCTTCCATCTAAGTATTAATCATGCCTTATCTTGCCTAGCTTTGAGATAAGAAAACGTTAACTGCCTGTTGACTAAACAGTTATATCTCTATTTTCGTTGCTTAGGGGTAAGCTGTAGCTCCTCCATTTACTTTAAAAGGCATTACGGCATATTTTCACAACATTACAGTCTAAAAAGTACTTTTTCTTACGAGAAGCCAAGTTTGCTTCAAAGGTGAATGGTATGCATGACACCAATGCCTTATTGTACAGTCACTGCATATGTTTCTCTCCAGAGGATTTATATTCCACTCAAATGGCTTACATCCTTCAAAAATACTAGAAACAGATAATAAAACTGTAATGTGTGATGCAAAATATCAGCCACCTAATAAAACAGCAATACAAAATAATATGCAAAACACAATCAAACCACAGTGCTAAGGCCCAGCACATCATACATCATCTGTTTGATCAGATAAAAGCTGGATGGAACATTTTTTCATTAAACAGTGGAATTAAGCAAGAGTGAAAGAGGACAATTTATTTCATGATTTGGGTGTGGCTATCAAGAACATCCTTTCCCTTGTCCTGAATAAGTATACATCATGAATACCATCATATTGTAAATAATACTGTCTTTCATCGTTAGGCTTTTCCCCTCTCTAAACAATCTCTGGTAAGTTGGGATGGGAGGGGTTGTTTTATAGATTCTAATTATAAGATATGGTGAGAAAACAGTTAATACTCAGGAGGTGAAAATGGCCACAGAAATCTCATTGGGAAGAGCGAGTCTCTTCTCTATTACTTCTCCAGCAAATGTTTACTCTTTTTAAAACTCCAAAGCAGGGTTTATAATTTGCAGCTTCTGTAGGATAATGAGATCGGGAATGTGTGTATGTGTCTGTGCTTGTGAGTTTCAGTGTGAGAAAAAAATATATATACGTGTGTGAAAGAATTCAAACATACAGTAAGCAGATGGGAGGAAATGGCTTCATTATTTATTTATATAAATTTATTAAAGCTCCCTGGTTCAGTAGACCCTGGGCAGCTTTCAGTAAATGAGCTTTCTTATTCTTTTTGTAGAGAGAATTTAAATTAATTATTATGAATGCAATGAATATTAATAGTTTGATGTTGCCCTGCCCTCTTTTTGGATCTGCTAGCATCTCTATACCTTTAGATGTATCAGTGTGTTTCACATATATATTTAGTAACAGGAGGTCTGCTTTCAGATGCAGTTTCAAAGCCCAAGTTGACAAGATGGGATGTTTGATTGCACAGGATTTTTCTTTATCCTTATTTTTTTCCTGTCTACTTCCCCTTCTTAGAGGGAAATCACTTTAAATTCGGCTCTCTTCTGTAGACTAAATATAGTTAAGTATCAACAGAAGCCTCTTAAATGATCAAACACTGAATGCACTAAATCCATGATAATATTAGAGGATGATTTAAAGCATTCTTGGTTTTTGCCTTCACACTGGTTCAGTAGCACTGTTGATATTATAGTAACTCTGTTTGTATTGTCAAGATCACTCCTATTACATGTGTGGAAACAATGTTTAGGATCTTTTCCTATTATCCTGTTGTTGCCCAAATGTTGTTATGCTTCATCTGCCCAAATGCAGCATGGATTTTGTACTAGAACCTCAGATAATTTTCTAATCCATTGCAAACAAAAAATATTGGCTCTTATCAGCACTTCTGTCTTGGAGTATAATATGTAGACAAGCAAATTCTGGGAACATAAAGTAACAGCTGGTTTCAGGAAAACTTCTCTCCACATTTAATTACTTAAGCCTTGTAAATCAAGATGTCTCACATTTAATTTTGGGACTTTGGGACAATCAGCGTTAAAGAGATCAGGAGCTCTAAATATTTTTCTAAGTAAAGGCTATCAATTGTATGAATCAAACACATATTTCTTCTGAATTTTTCCATTACAAGCATTTTTTCCCTCTAGGTCACAAGACCTAGGTCACAAGACCTAGAGTAAAACTGCTATTAAGCCAGGTCAGCCATATAGGAAGATGAATATTCCTATCTATCCTTCTTCCTATGGGTGTTACAATTCAGCATCAAATTGATTCTGACTACTGAAGTTCGCAGATGACACAACAGCGATTAGTCTCTTTCAAGACAATGATGAATCCGCATACAGATGGGAGGTTGAACAACTAGCCTCATGGTGTGATCAGAACAATCTGGAACTGA
>JANHFM010005548.1:10012-20568 GCA_032468115.1 Grayia smithii | reverse complement strand
AAATGGGAACTGAACCAGTCAAACTCTCTTACTATCAAACTGTATTCAACAATGAATTTAACCTGGCATTCCACGTATCCAAAAAAGATCGCTGTGACCTTTGCAAGGAACATAAAATTGCCACTCCATATGTTCAAAGCAGTTTCAGTACAGTAATGTGCAATATGCTAAAGTTTCACAACTAAAATTTACCCAGACCCATTCAACAGTAAGGTTCAAGACAACCTTCGCTGTGGAAAATAGAAACACGGTCACCATCCATGCCTTTGAAAAGAAGATGAGGAGTGTTCGCGGGAAACCTGCTTAGCCAACACCGCTTGCCGCATCTGTTACATTGCCTGTGCCTAAGACAGAGTTACAGGTACATACAATATCCCAAGCAAAACAAGATGACATAGAAAGTACACTCAAATGGATGCCTAAAGTCGATAATGACTATTAATGCACCATTTTGAAGAAACCGTTATGCAGAACTGGAGTTGAATAGTAATTCTCGGTATTAAGACATAAATTTACATTCTTACATTTAATGCTAAACCTTCAAATAGTAATTTACAAGCATTTTATGGTCACATAAACAAATTCGAGTTAATATAAAGTTGAATTCAGTGCTTTTTCAAAAAAAAATTATTAAACTTTGTAATTCTCATTTTTGTGGCGTAACTTAGTGTGACAAGGTTCTATCTGATATTCGGAGCCTCCAGTATGACCCCAAGATGAGTCACCATTTTTCACTTTTTTTCCCTTGCATACACTATTTGTTGGTAGGCTCACATACCAATTTTTTTCCTTCTACGTACAATGGGGTAACCAGTACAATTTTTCAAATGTTAAGGCTCATTTCCCCCAAAATGGTCATGACACACATAGAACCCTGTAATTCTGAGGTAGCGATTAGATGAATTCTAGTAGTTACTATGATCCAGTGCTGGCAATTTACAAATATAACTAGTATTTCAGACATATTAGCTGCTAAATGTTCCCTAATTCAGCATCCTCCAGATGTGGTGGTCTACAAGTGTAAAAACCATCAGCCATCATAGTTTTTCATTTGCTACATTCATTGATTCACTTTATTTATATCTTTTAAAAACATCTAAAACAATGCATGGGACATAATCATTAAAACATAATGTATCAAAAAGAGTTAAAAGAATAACTGATCCAGCATTGGGAATTGCTTAGGCTCCATGTGCTTACTGAAAGGATAGAGTTCTCGTGATTTTTCTCAACATAAATAACATTGGGGACAACTTGGTTTCTAGAGGGAGATGCTTCCAGAGGGGTGGGGCAGCTATGCACATCCTGTCTCTGGGCTCCTACCCTCCCAGCTTCTTTAAGAGAGTTGATCTGTAGCATTCTCCCAATTCTATATGAACAACACAGTCCATAGATAAGCCAGACCCAAGCCATGTAAGGTTTTATATAGCATTATCAATATTCTGAACTGGAATCAGAAACTTGTTTGCAACCAATGCAGGGCATGTAATATCAGCATTACACAGTTAAAGTGGCTCTTACCAGTTAATATATGGGCCTCTATATTCTGGGATATGGTGTCATATTGGGAAGGCTGCAACCAAGCAGGGGAGATTTTGTTGGTAACTGTTATTACAGGAGTTTTAATTATTACTCATAATGCTTTTTTTTTAAAAAAAAAATAACGCTGCAGCAATTCTAGTCAATCTGGAGTTATGATCTAGATCCGTGATGACGAACCTGTGGCACATAACTCTGTGGGCACGCATGACATCACCCCAGCTCAGCCAGCTGGCTGTTGGGTTTCTGATGTGTGCATGCATGCTGGCCCCCTAGTTGTTGGGTTTCCGGGGCTCTGGTGTTTCCGATGCTTCTGGTTTGGGCACTCTGTGCCTAAAAGGTTCCTCATCACTGATCTAGATTAACCCTATTCAGATCTACCCCTTGCTTCACAAGATTTGCCATTGTTGTCTTCTGAAATGTTTGCTCAACTTCACAGTCTAGTCTAGAATTGTAAGACTTTTGGTGGTCTCCAATCTAAGTCTGATTGGAGCTATGGAGTCCAGAAAAGCCAACCCCAATTTTGCTCAGTGTAATGTAGGAACTCAATGTGCATAACTAATCTGCAGTGTACTGTGTCATGTGAAGCAAATGAAGTGGATTAATTAATAAATTAAAAGCATACTGGGTTAAATTAGTTAACTATGAACTATCAAGTCTTACTAAGAACTGTGTGGTATATATCCAAAGCTGTATGCTTTTTGTTTAGCTGTGTATCAAGCAACAGCTGGATTTGGGAATTGGACTATGAGCTGCTTCCTACACACATCAGCATCACTTGATTTCTCTTAGCTTGATAACCTTGTTTTAATAACTTGCTCTCTTAAAGCGTACCCTGAAAATAATGCCATTAGAGGTGACAAAGCTCTGTGTATTGTTCTTTCACTCATGCATCAAATGTGAGGCAGAAAGATGAGTAAACATGGTCCTTAAAGATTGGCAAATGGACTATTCAACTTGAACTCATGTGAATTTTACAAGTAGCTTATTTTTTTTCCCAAAAGGGTAATCTTAATCATTGTGCTGCTTTCCCTTCCTCCCTTTTTCTGCCTGTAGTAAGAGTTTCAAATGATCTAAATCCAAATAAGAAATCTAAAAATGGGGGCACACAAATGCCAGCATTTTTGGTTAAATTATATACCCTTGAAAATCATAGTGTGCAAAAAGGAAATACTGAAAACTGATGGGTCTTAATTACAGCATTGCCAGTGGGCGATACAGTAATAGTACTGTAGGGTGCTCAAAAGTCTGAATTTTAAGGTCAGCATTAGATCATGCACATTTTGAACACATCCTTTCGAAATGTGCCTCCGTTTGTTTAGATTTATTTTGGGCATTTGGAAAAACGCAGAACCCAATTTTGATATCCCTCAGCCTCGTACAAAAATTAAGAACCGTCCACAACTTGTGTGCAGAGATATTGAATTCTAGCTGCTTTCTCTTCTTCCATTTTGAATACCTTTCAACTCCTAGTAGCTTGTGCTAAGCCCAAAGAAATGAAAACGAAAGCTGATTTTTTACCACCATTGCTTCTGGTCTAGGATAATTCGCCACGGTCAACTCGCCAATGGCTAATTTGCCACGGCCAACTCACCACAGCCAATGCACCACAGGACAACTTGCTGCAAGACTCTAATATCAAAGAAATAGTGGCATAGAATCATTGAAGAAAGGATGCAAAAGGAGAGACAGAATGAAATGTGAATGACAAAAATTAACATATTTTAAAATTTTATTTTAAATAAAATTGGCCACAGTGAATTGTTCCATGGTGAGTTGGCTGTGGTGAGTTGGCCATGGCAAATTGTCCGCAGCGAGTTGGCTGTTGCAAGTTGTCCCATTTCAATCTCTGGAGGTTATGAAGACTGTTAGCAACCAGTAGAGCATTTATGTGCTGACACCCCATTCATAAAGAACTGTCTTCTAGCAGGCAATCTCTAGTAGGGTTAATTGCCACATGAATGGGAAAGGATGTAAAAATATAGAGAAAAAGTAGATCTCTATCCTATTGGAGGAAGGAAATAGTGTGATGAAGCAGCGGTAAACTAAAATGCACTGGGATATTATTTCAAAAAAGTCTGTGTGTCTCATTACAAAGTCTCCTGTCAATCTAGCAGTTTGAAAGCATGCAAATGTGAGTAGATAAATAGGTACCATTTCGGTGGGACGGTAACAGTGCTCCATGATGTCATGCTAGCCACATCACTGTGGAAATTGGACAGCATTGGAGTTGAGCACTGCCTCTGTATAGTCAGGAAGAACTAGAGAAGTAAAATCCGCAGGGACTCCTTTACCTTTACCTTATCTCATTACAAATTGGTGCAGATATTATTATAGTATTAACTATCATGGCTTCCTCAAGGAATTCTAGGTTGTACATTTATTTATAGCAGCCTTTCTCAGTCCTCCAGATCTCTTGGGACTGCAACTTCCCAAGTTCCCAGAGGTTCACAGGAGTTGCCAATGAAACATATTGGGGGATGGGAAACAAGATTGAGGAAGGCCAAATTAGAGCACTATTTCACCCGTACATTTCTTAGGGTTCCCCAAGAGAGGAGCAGCTCATTTAACAGCAATTTTTCTGGTTTATCTGTAGAATGCTTAATGTTATTTTTATTAACTTCATTATATCACAGTGTGTAATTATATTACATTGTACAGTATATTAAACTGATTACAATGAAGTATGTCTCTAAATTACCTTGAATTAAACTTTGGAGAGAAAAAGAATCAGAAAACACAGCACAGCTGGTTTTCACTTTATTGCTTTTAATTACCCTGAGATCTGGGATAATGATTATATAAATATGAATTTTAGGATTTATTCCTTATATATGCCTGATTTAATCTCAAGAGCCAAGAAAGGATAACCTGGTTAAAAAGAAAGGCTAACTTGCAGTGTAAATATTTTCCAGATGTGATGCTTGGGGCAGAGAGGGAACCATTAAATAAAAGTGAAAGATGTGTGTGTTGTGTATGTGTATGTGTGCATAGTTAACAGATTATAACCCCAGGCAAACAGTCTTCCCCTGGGCCCATAATTTTTCTCTTGGGTCCTCCAAATCAAAAGACTATTCTCTACCTGGTGTACTGCTATTTCAAATGGATTTGTTTGGAGTCTTATATTAATACCCGACCTTGAGATGAAAAAGAGGAAAAACCCCCAGAAACCTGTAGTGCTTTCAATAGATTCCATTTCAAGCTTCTTCAGTTTGATGACCCTTCATTATGATGAGGCATGTGGAGACATGCATTCACGGCACCTGGAGGGTTCCAGATTGGGGAAGGCTGAGTCATTGCTTTATAAATAGTATCAATAAGAGACAAAAACAGTATAGCGCAGTATTTGCAAGCTTGGAAGCTTGATTGAATTTAAGTGTATACAAGATTGCAGCTCTAATCTCTGTACATGGGCAAAAGCGAACCTCTTGGAACAAGCTTTGAAGCAATCAAACCAACAGCACTTGAGTTATTCCTCCAGCTATTATAGCTTCTTCATGACTTGATTACTGGTAACATTGTGAGATATATAATACTTTGGATGGCACACAACTGGTTCCCATGCTTCCTCACTAGGGTTAATAAAGAGGACTGTGATATAATTGGAGCCCTCATGAGCTAATGGAAGATGCTTGTTGTACTGGCTTGGCAAGAGAGTGTAAAGTGAATGATTCATAGCTTCCTCATACTGGGGTTGCTTTGCTCAACCCTGTCTTTCTGGAACAAGGTTGAGAAAAGATAATTCCACCAAACGCTGCATTGACGTTTTCCAAAGAGACTCAAAATTGCATGTTGGGTACTTCTGATTTGATTTTTTTTTTTTTTTTGCAATGCATCTGTCATCTCTGGAGTTGGTTAGGTATCACAAAATCATTATCACCATCAAAATGTATTTTATAACAGAATTAGATGAGATATTAACAAGTACAGATGAAAAATTAATAAAGAATGATGTAAATAAATAATCTACTAAGTATTAAAATGGAAGATGAGCAAGTAAAGGAGATAATTATAGTCTGGGCTAAAAATTTTGGTTATACAATAGAGTTAGATAAATCTAAATGGCAGAAATTGTGGGATAGGAATTATAAATTAATGATATCAACTGCATATAAAGAAAATCTCCATAAAATGTTTTATAGATGGCTTTTTTCACCCACAAGGTTGGCAAAGGTGTTTACGGACATGTCTGCTAAATCATCAGATGCCTGGTTCATATTATCATATGTGGTGGACATGCCCCAAAGCAAAAAAATATTGGAAAGAATACATACATGGTTGGAAAAAACCAGAAATATTTTTGTTGGGCATTTTACTGGATAAATATAACAAAAGGAATATATATTTGATTTTACATGTATTAACTGCAGCTAAAATTGCATTTGCACAACAATGGAAATGTGAAGAGATCCCTACAGATGAAAATGTGATTAAAAAATACTAGAATGTGCAGAAATGGATAGACTAACACTTACAATTAAGGAAAAGAAAGAAACTGAATACTTTTTGACATGGGACTTATTTTATTAACGGTTAGCTAATAAAAACAGAAAATAGAAACATGGAAATATAAGAAAAGGACTAATGATACAAGGGAGGTTTGTTAAAAAGGATAAGCAAATATTATTATTATAGAACTAATACCAATTCAGTGAACATTGTTGTAAACACTTTGATTATTATTTCCTAAGACTATTTGCACCCAGACAAATGGGTGTTTAATTGAAAATGGAATTTTCATGTTATAAAATTAAAAACTGTATTTTACAAATGAATATGTGTTATAAATTGGATGCAAAAATGTATGTTTTCTGGAAAGGAGAAAACTATTATGGGCTGTTGGTCTGATATTTGATTTATATTCAAATACATTTCAAGAAAACAATTATGGCTAGGCAAATACGATATCAGAAATCACTTTTATTAGGAAAAGTTAATCCCTAAATCCATACTTTTGGAGAAAGATGTCACATCTTTTGATGAACTGTCATGTGAATTTTTCTGCAATTTTTTGAAATGGAAGAAAACCAAGAAAATAAACCATTTTGGTTTAACACACAGCTCTGCTTCTCTTTTTAAAGTTGATTTACTTGGCTGTCAATGAAAGGTATTAATAAACCAGATTATATTATATTATTATTTTATCCCTAAAATAAGAGTTAGGGATAAAACTGTAGGAAAATAAAATAAATAACTTCTTATGCAAATAAACACTCAAAGGATGCTATAGTTCCAATCTGTATGTTAATCCAAAAATATCTGTGTGGGAAAAGCAGGTCTGATTACTACTGATGCAAAATTCCTTTTTGAGTCCTTCTCACAATATCATACCGCAGACCGGCGGGGTGGGGTGGGGATAATTCCATGTGAATGGAGCAGAGGTGGTATTCAGCAGGTTCTGACCAGTTCTGGAGAACCAGTAGTGGAAATTTTGAGTAGTTCGGAGAACACCTCTGACTGGCTCCGCTCACATCTATACTCTGGCTCCCGAGTCCCAGCAGATCAGGAGGGAATGGGGATTTTGCAGTAATCTTTCCCTGGAGTGAGGTAGGAATGGAGATTTTACAGTAACCACTGTTTTACAACCACTAAGCTACGCCCAAAAAAATTTGAATCCCACCACTGGAATGGAGGGCAAGGATAGGTGCCCAGCAGGGGTGGGTTCTACTTACCTTTACTACTGGTTCTCTTCATGCATGCACTTTGCTTGCATTTGTGCTGAACGCACGCTCCGCGCATGTGCACTAACTACTCTCCTTGAAAAAAACCTGAAACAAGCACTCTGTGCATGTGCAGAGAAATGTAAGTACGGGCGTGCTGGTGGGCCCAGCTCCCAGCCGCGGAGAACTGGTTTGGGGATGTCACACTATCACCACTACCGCGCGAACCGGGCTGAACCGGGAGCAACCCACCACTGGTGCCCAGCTCCATTTGTATGAGCTACTTGCAAGAGTCGGGATCCGCTTGTGCGTGGGATCACCTGCCATTTCTTGGTCCAGTTCCAAAGGACTCAAGGTCTGCTAGTGGGTGGCAGCCCAGGGGTTGGGGATCCCAGTCATTCAGTATTAGCAAACTAGTCACAGCTGTGTTGGTAATATAGCTTTGCCCACACAATAAAATTAAAAACTACCAAATTTTTTGGAGTATAAGATGCACCTTTTTACCTCCAAAAAGAGGGTGAAAATCTGGGTGCATCTTAGAGGCCGAATGTAGCCCCACCCAGCCTCAGAAATGGATGTTTCAGAGGCTGAAAAAAGCCTTGCAATCTCCCTTTGAGAGGCTGAAAAAAAAGCCTCCCAAACGAAAGTTGCAGAGGCTGAAAAAAGAACAAGGTGTAGAGCTCACAACCAAAGAACTTGTTGCTAAAGTTCACCTCCGAGAACAGCTGATTGGGGGTATTCCAGGAGGCCAATCCACTCTCCATCAGCTTTTTTCTTATTTTCCTCCCCAAAGGTGCGTCTTATACTCCGGTGCGTCTTATAGTCCGAAAAATATGGGTATATATAAAATAGAATAATATAGTATTTTTCAAAGACATGAAGGAGTAGAAGATTGAGAATAATGGATCGAAATTGCAGGAAGTCTGTTTCCCCCAAATGGTTTGATTTTTTTCCAAATGATTTGTGCTCCCCCCCCCAATGATTCCAATGGATTGTTAGAAAAAAAAATCCTAGCCTAAGCTTCATGAGCCATTTCATTTGGCCCCGTTCAGGGATAACTATACAAGAGAAGTTTAAAGAGAAAACACTAGTTATTTCTGCTAGGGAGCCACAGATTAATTTAAGGGCTTTTAGCATGCTGAATAAGATACACAGAATTAAATATGCATGCATGGCTGAATTATAAATTGGAGAATCAACTACCATATATTTGGTATTCTTTCTAAATCTTCATTGCTCTTACAGACTTCCAAGCTGCAGCTTGCAGTTTCAAAATGCAAATCTTAATTTACCAGTTGTCATCATCTTGTTAACAAATTGTGTGAAAGATTAGTTCATTGGGATGTGTCAAAATAATGTCGGTATGAAGCATCAAGTTGAAAGGCAAATAACTGGACAAAAAGGGACTTTTAGTTTGAATGTATTGTGTTAAATGAGCTGTGCATGGTTAAGTTCATGTTTGATAATCCTGGTAAATCTGTAGTTTGGGCTAACACAGCAGTTCTCAACCTGTGGGTTGGGACCTCTTTGGGGGTCGAACAACCCTTTCACAGGGGTCGCCTAAGACCATCGGAAAACACATATTTCCAATGGTCTTAGGAACTGAGACACTGCTCTTCTATCAATGTAGGCTCAATATAAGGGGCTGCGGGCTGATGAGACACAATTGAAAGCGAACTGAAGAGGAGGAGGCAGCAGGAGGAGGAAGTGAAGGCACCACGGCAGCGGCAATGGCGGGGCTGAGAGTCGTCAGCCTCAAGCAAATGGCAGAAGTGGGAGGGGAGGGAGGCGAGGTGGCGCGGGAGACAAGACGGAAATGCCACCAGCAGCAGCAGAGGTGGGAAGCACTGCCGATGGCCAGGAACAGTCTTACAATACACAGCAGAAGCAGCAGCGGAGACTCTTCGAGAAACAGCCAAGTCCACCGCCCCTTTGCCTGCCTCCTTGCCTCCCTCCCCGCCATGGAGACAGAACAGGGGGCAGCAGTGTCGAGAAAAGAAAGCCGCGAGCAACATCTGCGTGTGCTGCGAGGAAGAGGAGGAGGAACTACCGAAGACTGTGCCGCTTTGGAGAACGGCATCCAGTGAGGGTCACCACAACATGAGGAACTGTATTAAAGGGTCGTGAAATTAGGAAGGTTGAAAACCATTGCAGTTAATGCTCCTGTAGATATATTTTTTTCCTGTAGAGGGGGCTGAAATGCTGTAGTCAGACAAGAAAACATAATGCTCAGACACTCCTCTGGCCAGAGATCAGCATTAAGAACGTGAGTTCTTTCTCCTCTTTGCTCCTGGGAGCAAAAATCTGGGTAACAACTACCATTTTGGAAATCTCGAAGGAATCTCCTCTGTTGAGCTCTTAGGAAATCAACACATCTGCCAACATCTGCCACCAACAGCCACTCTCACGCATCCAGGGTGACAAAAAAAAAAATCAGAGAACGTTTGATAGTGCCCAGAGGTGGGATTCATGAACTGTAGCAACCGGTTCGCTCAGCACTGGAAATATAAGCTTGCTTCACTCACACACACGTCGTCTGCACATGCGGGCAGCGTCACAAAACACGGTAATTCGCTCATGCGTGCCGTCCACACATGCGTGCCATATCAAACAACACATCAATTTGCTCGCGTGTGCCATCCACACATGCATGCGGTGTCAAAAACACAGCGATACAGGATAGGATTACACCCAGGCGGGTGGGCGCCAGTAGGTCGCCGCTACAGGTTCGCCTGAACTGGTCTGAACTGTCTGAATACCACCTCTTCCAACAAATTTTATTTAAAGGCTGAAGCTTTTTCTGCACCTGAGGATGGAATTCATGGAAACTTTGGCCTTTGAATAAAACGTGGGGCTCAGAGAGTTATTATCAGTCTCCTCTGATTTTTTTCCCCCCTCACTCAATTTCTCTGTCAAGAAATGAAGGGTAAGATTCTTCATTTGCACAGGTTCTGCTTCTTCTTTCAGTTACCTCATAGGCCAGCTTCTCACCACGGTCATAGAAACTGGTTTCGACCAAGCCGAAGGCGTACATGCCTTTAACGTAGCTAAAGAAAAAAAAAAGAGAAAACTTTCACACAGAGGTTAATCAGCAGCGCTTTGACATGCCTCTTCAAAGCAATATTTCTGACAGAAATCACTGACAGACAAAGTCAATCTGGTTTCCGGGTTAGGTCACTGAGTTCCCCAAACCAGATCAAGTTAATCAACTCCACACGATATCCTAACTTTGGGGTTTATCCTTTTTTTTTTTTAATTGAAAAGTTTTACAAATTATTTTCCCCAAACCTCTCCCCCATTCCCTCCCACCCACCCCGATTTCCCAGAGCAAAATACAGGTAATAGCATCTGCAGTCT
>JANHFM010005546.1:20767-38260 GCA_032468115.1 Grayia smithii | reverse complement strand
ACCCTATTCCTCAGGGTCTGGGACTAACATCGTCCGCCGACTCGATGTTTGGCACCGTAGAAGTCGCTCGTAGAATCAGAGCGATCTACACCACGGCTGCCTTGTTTGACAGCTGGCCCCGCCTCTCCATATGACTCATCTTATACAATTTGTTACCAAATACAATGTACATATTTAATACAAATTTTATTTTTGCCAAATATTCTTCTTCCCTTCTTTTGATCTTATTTTACTATTTTCTGTATTTATTCTATAATCAATATCTCTATCCTCCTTTCACTTCTTAATTTCCTCACACTATTTCAATTAATTATCTTATTATATGTATCACTTCATCCTTTGAAACATTAATTCATTTTACTTTTAACAATATATATCATATTCTTAATTTTCCAACATTAAACCAAATTTCCATCTCATAATTCTACTACAAACTCATTTTATCTTATACCATATCTATTCACATATCAGTTAATTACTTTACTTACAATAAAGTAAAAGTGATTGCTAATCACTTTTTTCCTTAATCTTTCAAGAATTCTCTTGTTTTCACCTACCCTTTAATCCATTTTACTTAAAACATTATATATCATATTCTTCCATTTTGCTTTATACCCTACATATTCAAACATCAGTTAATTATTTTACTCACAATTGCTAGCATTACCCTAAACAATATGTAATATTGTGTTAATTGTGATAAATCTTTCCCTTCCTCCTGTTATATTTCCCCTTTTAACCATTTTCTCTTACTCTCTCCCAAAATTCACCTCCTAATGTTTGTCCCCTTTATCCCATTCCCTTATCTTCTTCTTTTCCTTCTTCTTTTCCTTTCTATATTTAATGTACCTTTTCTCCTGAGCCCTTCCACCAACTTTTATATCTATTGCCTGTATCATTCTCCCCCTATTTTTGACCACCCTCATTTCATTCTTTCCTCCTCTCTTCTCTTTTGGAACATCCACCCTATCTATTCTTTTTTTTCCACTGTCAATCCCAGTTTAATCATCAAGTTTTTTATTTTCCATTATTTTCCTTTCCACATTATATTCTTGCTGTTCATTTATGTCCTCTTTCAAGTTGTCATCTTCAATTATTTTCCTTTCAATATTATTGTCTTGCTTCTCGGCTGAGTATTCTCTTTCTTTTTTGTTCTAACCAAGCTTCTGCTTCTTTATTGCCCTTCCATGCTTCACATATATTTTTAAGCAATTCCTTTATTTCCTCATATTCCCAAGGCTCCCTATTGTCAATTTAAAAGTTATTGCACTTTTATTTTGTTTAAATTCCTGTCCATATAATCTCTTTTTTATATCCAATTCAAATGTTCCTCTAGTCCAGTCCAGTTCAAAGTTTACTTCTCCTTTCAAAGTTCCAGCTGCTTATACAAAAACAAATACTCCTTCAAATCTTCTCACGCTGGCCAAGGCTGTAATAATATTGTAATATTCCCTTTCCACCATTAGATGACTCTCTCCAATTCACAATCCAAAAATAACAATGTATCACTTTTATTTTAAATCCACATAAAGGATAATTCCTCTTCAGTTTCTTTTCCTTATATTATTTTTAAGTTCTCCAAATTCTGTTTCTAATCCAGTAAATTTCTTTTCCAATTTAAGTCGAGATAGGAAGTTTTCTTTTGAGCGTTAGTGTTTCAATTTCCTCTTTGTTCTTCACCCACCATTAAAACTCCAGAGTGCTAATTAGCAGCTTGTTTTCTCATCCGGAAACTTTTAATTTTTTTTTTTAAGTTCCTTTTACCTCTGAGCTGGCCAATCACTCACTGGAGTACTGATACTCCATTCACTCACCACTCCTGTTCATTTCTTAGCCCAGTTGCCTCAGCTTCAGAGCGGTCGTTATGGCTGCTACCGCTGCTGCCAGTCCAGAGAGCTGCCTCCGATCCTTCAAGGAACTTGCCTGTTCCTCTTGGTCATGCGAGGTGCCTCTTCTTCCCACATCCCTACGAGACTGTTCTGGTCCAAAGACCCCCCGACAAATTGTTCATCTGGCTGGATTTTCGCAGGGCTTATAGAAGCCTGCTATTTTTCCAGCCAGTATCGCTGCGACGCTTCCTTTGACTCCCTTCCCTCCATGTATCTATCCATCCATCCAACTATATCTCATTCACTTACTCCTCCCTCCTTCTCTCTCTCTTTCTTTCCCTTCCTTCCATCCATTCCTCTTTCTTTGTTTATCCCTTTTCTTCCTTTCTTTCTCTTTCCCTCTCCCTTTTTCTTTCTTTCCCTTTTCTTTCTTTTCTTTCTTGTGTCTCTCTTGTGTCTCTCTTTCTCTCCCTTCCCTTTATCCTTCCCTCTTCTCCTTCTAAAGCTAGGAGACCCACCTGAAATAAAAACTCCTTTGGATGAAACTTGCCATTACATACACACACACACACACACACACACACACACAGAATCTCTCTCCCCCCCCCATAAATGGAAGAGATTTGACCTCGCTCGCCTGCCAGGAAACCCCAGGTGATTGACTAAGTGGGGCGCATGCACCGTGCTGATGGCATGCTTGGATCGGTGCCTCTTCCACACAAGCAAGCCTTTCTCCCCAGAGCAGTCGTGGGGAGGAGGTGGACTTGTGGGGAGTTGGAAGGGGCAGGGGTGGGCGGCTTGTTTACACTGCATATTGGAATTCCCCACAGTGGAGAGAAAAGTGATGAGGGTCCTTCCTGGCATTTGGGGAGAATTTGCCCCTTACTTCTCCTCCCACCTCCCCATTTCTTGGGTCTATCTTTTGTTTCATGCTCCTTCTGCCTGCCCAGGAGGCTTCCGTGGGTGAAAAGAAAAGAAAAAGATGAACAGGAGGAGAGAAAGAAAGAAAGAGAGAGAGACAGAGATAAAGAATGAGAGAGCGAGAGAGAGCAATCAAAAGCTTTTCAACATTGTGGCCAGCAGGGGTAGCAGCCATAACGAGGCAAGGGAGCCAAAGAGCAGCTGTAGCTATGCTGTGGTGTGACTCTAAGACATGCGAGGCCAATAAGTAGGGGCGGGGCAGGGTGGGGCCAACCAGAATTTTTACTACCGGTTCACCCAAACCAGCCAGGACCAGCTGAATCCCACCACTGGCTTTCCCTAAGGAGATTGAAAGAGATTGGAGAAGGGATTTATCACATTTAACTGAATTTTTTTTTTAATATGGACTTTTTGGGGAAGATAGACTGATTTTGGAGATTGGACGAATTAATCAGAGAACAATTGATAAGATATGGTATTAAGAAAGAAATGTGGATATTTACTGTTATTTATATTTTCCTTTTTTTGGAAGAAAATAAAATAGAACGAAAATAAAGCTGTTTCCTCTACCTGTTGTAATTAGTTTGATTAATTTTATATTTTAGTTTCCATTTTTTCAGTGTAAACATTGACATTCAATACTGGGGCTTGCAGCTCCTTTACATTGCATATGTATTTCGTACATAGATTGAATAAATAAAGGGGGAATATGCAGCCTTGTTGCATGTCTTTGCTAATCTGAAGCTAGTTTGTTTTGTCATGTTTTGTCTGTACTGTGCTTTCTGACCAATATATAAGTTTCTCATCAAGATTGTTTCCTTTGAGGATTGAAAAGTTTCTCATGAGGATATCAATTGGATCCACATTATAAATATATCTAGAAATCAAATGCAAATTTATATGCAATTTTATTTCATTATATTTAGCAATATTTTGAGTACTGGTATCAAAACGAACAAGCATACAATGCATTCTTTTATACATATAAAATATAGAATCATCAAAAATGGCTCTTAAAACAACAGATCACTGTGTGCGCACACTCAAATATCAAAGACAGAAGTTCCAAACTATCTCCAATATTGACAGAACTGTTAGTTTAATATCAGATCTTAATTTCAATGAAGTATTATGGTTGTATATTTGTGTGTGATAAACATTGCTTCCTGAGAATTATATACAAGGATTTATTATTGCTACACTGATCTGCCGATGTTTTAACAACCATTAAAAATATTTTCCTCAAAATACCTTTCATTTCAATAAAGGAGAAAACTTTCCTGATTTTGTGCTCCAATTATCAACTCTTTCACTGTAGAACAGAAGAAGCTTACTTAATGCTTCTTCATTTGCTGCAATACTTTATTCAGCTTTTCATTTATATTCTATTGCCAGTTAACTTTAATTGAAATTGATTCTGTTTTGATTCTGTTTTGAGGTTACATGATCAGTTTGGGTTTTTGCTCTATAAAATACCTGTTATCTTTGGATGAAGAGTAATTTTATTGTATCTTAAATTAATAATTAGGAAGGAAGAAAAATAGAGGAAGATTTTGGTTATGGTTTCCAGAGGAATGAAAAACATTTTCTTGTAAGATCAGGTTTGCAAGGTTATTTATTAAATATACTGATGACAGGAAGGTTACCCTCTGAATCCAAACCACAAAGCAAAAATCAAAAATCGCAAAAGTAAACTTTGCCTTTATATATTCCCTCCCCCGATAAAAAATAAAATGGAAATATATCAAATACACAGTATGGAAAAGACCTGGTTTGGTACTCTTTTCAAGATACATGACAATGACTCAGAAATTGGACATGAGTTGCTAATTTGATCCAGTTCTTAAAAATATAATTTACACTTAACAAAAGCATAGTGTTCAAATTTGAAGAGGTTAATACTTTTTCTATGTACCAGAAAGCAGGATGAGCAAGACAATGGCAAGAAATTGCAAAGAAGAATATTTGACAAAATTTTAAAATAATTTTTTTAAGGGTGAGACTACATTGTAATGGAAGAGACTGATTCAGGAGGCAGTGGATTCTCTTTCCCTGCAGTTTTTTCAAAGAAAGTATATTTTTTTCCATGTATCCAATACTGCATATTCTGTACTATTGAAAGTTAGACTTGGTTACCTAGCTAACCAGTGGTGGGTTGCCCCCGGTTCGGTCCAGTTCGCACGAATAGCTGGGGGTGACGCTGTGACGTCATCGAACCGGTTCGCAGCGTCCCACGGTTCGCCCACCCGCGTGCCCCAACTCACCTTTTTTTTAAAAAATCGCCGAAATTAGCTCTCTGCAGAGCGCTTTTTCGGCGCTTTTTCAGAAATTAAAAGTTTCTGCGCATGCGCGGTAGCGCGGTTTACACATGTGCGCTCGCTTCACTCGCGCAAATTTCATGCACGCGCATGCACGAAGAGAACTGGTAGCGAAGGTGGGTAGAACCCACCCATGTAGCTAACTGTGTTTTCCCAAAAATAAGACCTGGTCTTACAATTTTTTTGCCTCCAAAAGAGGCACCAGTTATTAATTTAAGGGAAGTCTTCCACTGACTCACCTTGCAGCAACAGCACTGGCAGGCCTGCCCAGCAGGAGCCTATATGGCTGCTGCTGGCCCTTTCTGCAGCCCTTGCTGCTTGCATGTGGCGCTCCTAGCCTCCATTTCACTGTCAGAGGCCTTCAAGAAAGACCTCTGCAGCCGAGAAATGAGCTCTGATGGTGCCTCTGACAATGCAATGGAGGTCAAGGGACACTGCGTGCATGAATCCAGAGCTCTTTTATCAGCTGCAGAGGCCTTTCCTGAAGGCTTCTGACAGCGAAACGGAGGCCAGGGGCAACATGCGCAAACAGTGGCAAGCGGCCATAGAATTGGGCCAGTAAGGCAAGGCAGGTGTCAGGGTGTGCGAGGCCTGGTAGAAACTGTCCAGAGGTAAGCAGCTCCACCCCCCATCCCCACCCAAGTTAGCTTCATTTTTACCCCTGCGCCTCACCCCACCCTTTGCAACCAGATGCAGTGTAGTGGGTGGAGTCTTAACTAGGGCTTATTTTGGAGGTAGGGCTTATATTGGGTGCATGTGCAGGGAAACATGGTACCTAACCACAGCTATGATTTTGTAGTTGTTTCATGAAGCAACAATTAGTTATTCAAAATGTTTGTACTATTGTTATCATTGTCACAAGGGCAATTTTAGTTTCTTGAATTCAGATGCATCCAGAGAATTGTTAAGATGAGATCTATACTTAATAAAGAAAAAAATAGAAGACTGGGATATTTACAAAAATCTAAAGTACCAGTGAAAGGGAAGATTAGGAGAAATAAGAAAGAAAATACAATGGGGAGAGATCATATAATAGCTTGGGAACATAACAATGTCTTCAAAAATGTTCTGAATATGAAGTAGAAGTAATTTGGAGACAAATGTATAAAAAGCAAGATTTAACCCCCTTTTCTAATTTATTTTGAAAAAACAAACAGGGTAAGTGTATTCCTACTGCTGAGCAAGAAGTATCACTAACATCCTCTTGATTTTGGTTTCAGAAATTATCACACAATATATCAAAAGCAATTCATTTTTTTATAAAGAGTGGGCAGAAAGTTTTTTTCTGGAGCTTATGGAAGAATGAGTAGGCTGTGCTTTATACAACAAATATATGGGTTATGAAATATAAAGCACACAAGCCAAATGACTCGAACTAATTAAGTTTTGAATGGTCTACCCAGTAAGATAACATTTGTCTGACAAATATCATCTTACTATTATATTTATTACTTGAAATTTTGAAAATTTGAATACCTCACAGAAGAATTTAAAAGACAACTAATAACTTAAGTAAACATCCTTAGAAAATATGAATCTAATACAACACAATGCCAAGCCTGAATTTTATTGGGATGTGGGACTGTTTGTATCCTTGGGTACTGTGATATGAATTCAGTTTGACACAGTTTGAAGATGAAAGGGGGATTGCTGAGGAGGATAGAACCTTCAGCCAAAATAACATAGCTAACTGATGAGTCAAATACATTCCAACAGCTGGCTGACCGGAGGAGGAGGAGAGAAGTTGCCAGGCAACCAGCTCTCATCTTGGTTAGACAATGTGACAGTTTGTTTTGGAAAATTGAGAAACTATTGCTTATATTGGGGTGGAAAGCACGGGAACTTTCAGTACTGGCTTTCTACCAGTAGTGCCAAAATGATGTATCTAAATAAATTTGTTCTTTCAGGAAATGCAATACCTCGGAGTTCGATTTGTAATGGGTGCATTACTTGGAACCTGACACACAATATAGTAATTAAGAAGAAGATAAATGGAAAAATTTAAAAAGATAAAAACAAGAGAACAATTAGTAGGGAAAAGTTTTGTTTGTGATTGCTTCATTATAGAATTTTTGAAAGATTTAAACTTGATAAAAAAGTTTTGTTTTAACAGGAAAAAACTGGATTGGATATCAATGTTGTAGAGATAACCACTTGATTGCTAAAGTATATAAAATGATACCCTGTTTCCCCTAAAATAAGACATCCCCTGATAATAAGCCCAATTGGGCTTTTGAGCACATGCACTAAAATAAGCGCCCCCTGAAAATAAACCCTCCCCAAAATTATTTAAATGCATGTGCAGACAGTCCCCGCCATTTCCTCTGGTTTCCTCCAGACATCCCAAAATAATAAGACCTCCCTGAAAATAAGGCCAAGCGCTTATTTTGGAGTTCAGAAAAATATAAGACAGGGTCTTATTTTCGGAGAAACACAGTATCACCAGGGGTGAAATCTAAATTTTGTTACTATTGGTTCTGTGGGCGTGGTGTGGTGGGCGTGGCAAGGGAAGGATACTGCAAAATCTTCATTCTTACTCCCCTCCAGGGGAAATTTCCATTCCCACCCCACTCCAGAGGAAGTATATCGCAAAATCTCCATTCCCACCCCACTCTGGGGCCAGACAGAGGTGATATTTCCCAGTTCTACAAACTGCTCATAATTTCCGCTACCGGTTCTCCAGAACCTGTCAGAACCTGCTGGATTTCACCCCTGAGTACCATCCCTGATAAGAAGCCATATTTCAAAAAAATAAACACAAGTAATTCCCCTACTCATAAGTCAGGATCTAGAGGAACTTTAAAGGCGAGAAAAGTTGTTACCCAATCACCACCGTATATTTTACTCACATATAGCTAATTCCAAGACCACAGAGCAAGGGGCAATATTAATGTCAAATTAGTAATGTTTATTATGGTTTAAAAAATAAAAACCACTGCCATCAGCAACTTGCACAATGCTGCCTGAACTGGAAAAAATAAACAGGGTCAGGTGTGGTTAATATACAAATGTGTTCTGCAAGAAAATCCAGGGATTTAAGAGACTGGGAGAATATAGGAACGAGTCCTTGCAAATACTGTAAGGCAAAGCTATGGATTTTTACTAATAAATCTGCAGCTATTCTAGCAGATTTATTAGTAAATCTATCTATCTATAATCTATTCTTCTTTTATTCTCTGATCTTTTTCTGCAGTAGTTAAGTATTTTATTGTATACCAGATAAATTATTTTCCCAACCTCTCTTTTCTGTAGTCAACATGTCCCTCTACTGGCATCCTCAGAAACTGCAGCAAAAATAATAATTTATTGTTGCTTCTCTGAGTTTTTTGATATCTAAGCGACCTTGACTAACTTTGAAAAAGTTAAGCTGAGTCACAACTGCTTAATACTTGGAGGGGAAGCCATCAATAAATCCTTGGGTCCTATGCTAGACAGGAAATCTGAAAAATAATATTCAGGATGAACTATCTTTGTATTGTTCTCAAGAAAAGCACACTGATATAGCCAATGGGAACGCAGTTTCATTCGTGGAGGACTTACATCAGAGAAGAAAACAAAGAGTCAAAAATGATAGAGACTGCTGCTAACCTTCTGACAAATCCAGGTTTATACTATTGTCTGATGGCTGGTTTCATATGGGAAAGCTAGCACAATCCTGAATCCTTCATACAAATATTTCACATACTTGGTTGAGATAGAAGGAGGAACTGGAAAACAGCCAATATACTGTGTTTCTATGAGGAGAAGTGTTCAGATGTGCTAAAGTACTGTAACCAAGGTTTAGCAGCTTATAGCTCATAGAACCAAGCCTGCATTTAGGGTCAGAGCTACCAAAACTTTACTACAGAAGATTAAGTGACCTCTGGGTGGTTTATAGCTCAAAACCAAGCCAAAGTCTAGGATCAGGGCTACCAAAACTTCTCAGGGGTCTCCAACCTTGGCAACTTTAAGCTTTGCTGGCTGAGGAATTCTGGGAGTTGAAGTCCACAAGTCTTAAGGTTGGAGACCCCTGCTACAGATGGTCAGGTGACCACCAGATGGCAGGCAAGAGCTAGAGAAGTCTCTCATTTCTTGCTCTCAACTAACAGCGCTAAATACTCTTGGGGTATTTATGAAGAACTTCTAAGATACTATGGATGTAATTCCATACCTGTGCAAAACTGATTTTAGACTAGTGGATTTTAGTCAGATGCCTATACTGCAGTCTTTCCCTTGCAGTCAGTGATCGGTGTAAATCAGGAATTGGTTCTATTTACCTTTACTACTGGTTCTCTTCATGCACACACTTTGCACGTGATCAGCGCCGAACAGCGCTCCATGATTGCGCCCTAACTACTCTCCTGGCATAGAGCTCAAAACAAGCACTCTGTGCATGCGCAGAGCAGTTTAGCCCAGCTGATGGGCACTTTTTAGTAGATTGTCACGCCTCAGCTGGGCTAAACTAAATGAGATATAAAGGAGAAATGTAAGTACAGGTGTGCGGGTGGGCCCAGCTCCCGGCCACAGAGAACCGGTTCGGTGACGTCACACCGCTATCGGCTTTCACGAACTGGGCCAAACCGGGAGCAACCCACCACTGCTGTAAGAGTATCTCAAAGGTAGAAGTCATTCATTTGTGGCACTGGAGTTTTCTTCTTCTTGAAATGGTTGCAAACTCTCCTTCACAGCAACCAGGGTTAGGGATGCTGTATTTAACAGGATTGAGGCCTTGATGAGACCATTATCTTTCTAGTCGTTCAATTGTTCTGCCTTGCAGGAAGTTGGGATCTCCTTACGGATTTGTGTGCCTGCAGAATTCTACTGGTGGCCTTCTCATCCAAGCTCATGGGACAAATTAAGGCTACATCTTTCAGTATCTAGTCCCTACTATTTCTATCACTCTGTATCTTTCTGTGAGCATGTATGTGAAATTAAGGAGCTTCAGAGCTTTCATATGGTGAGACTAATTAAAAAGTGTCATTAAATTTACTATGGGCCTGAATAATTCAGACATGCAAGCAGTATTATTTTTCCCATTTTTGCTTCTGTTAATATTTAAGATGAATGTATGACCGGAATGTTATACATTTTTATATAGCTGATCACATCTCATTTGTACATTATCAGGCCTCGTGTAGTTGACGGAAGCTTACATTCCCCTCAATCAGATTTTGAATAGTTATCAGTTTTTAGAACTACCATGTTCAAACAAGTGTGTGTGGGTTTGTTGGTTGGTTGGTTGGTTTGTGTGTGTGTCTGTGTGTGGAAAACGTTTCTTGTTTTCTATAAGGATAGTAAAAAGGATCTGCATCAGAGGTGGGTTTCAACAGGTTCTGACCAGTTCTGGAGAACCGGTAATGGAAATTTTGAGTAGTTCGGAGAACCGGTAATAAAAATTCTGACTGGCCCCACCCCCATCTATTCTCTGCCTCCCGAGTCCCAGTTGATCGGGAGGAAATGGGGATTTTGCAGTAACCTTCCCCTGGAGTGGATTGGAAATGGAGATTTTACAATATCCTTCCCTTGCCACACCTACCAAGCCATGCCACGCCCACCAAGCCACGCCATGCCACGCCCACCAAGCCACACCCACAGAACCGGTAGTAAAAATTTTTGAAACCCACCACTGGTTTGGATATAATTTATCCATAAACCCACATTAGGTTATGTGAGTTTCCATTTCACATTTAAGTAAAATGCTTCCAAAAGTACAACTTCTCCAGACTTTGAAGTTATCTATTTTCAACTGTCCATCCTATCACCAGCAATGACTTTTTGGTTAATACGTCGTCTAATACTTTCTCTGGCAGAAAAAAAAAATTAAATAAAAGTCCAAATTCCCTTTTTCCTCCTCCTTTAAATTGACCAAATGGCACCTATTTGCCTGCAGCCATAAAGCAGACTGTGCTAAAGAGAGATAAATCAATTGAAGGGGAAAGAGTGGTTGGGTTTCCCCGCAGAAGGTTGGCTGGGGGAGAAGGCTGACTTTATTGATTTTAGCTCGTTCAGCCGGCCTTGTAATTAAAATGTAAATTTGAGAAAGAGATTATGTCCTGATAGAAATGGTGGGATTAGGGGGGAAGATAAAAACTCCTAGGTTTAAAAAAAAAAAATTCAGAGAAAACAGAAGAGCAGACTTCATCAGGATTTAGTGGAATGGAGAGAAAATGCACACCAAGCAAGAAAATAAATTATAAAAACAAAACAAAACACTTTTTGGAGAGTGGGTTTGCTTCCCACCTGCCTTTCTGTATACAGCTCCGATTCATCCAATCCACACACAAAAAAATCTTGATTAATATGAGCTAAAATCCAAAGAATTTAGGCAGGAGAAAAGGGAGGCCTTTTCTCTTCTGCTCTACACAACAAGAACAAAATGTTGTGTGAAGGCAAACAACCATTCTAAGTTACGATCTGAATTTGATGTAGGGATGCGAAAAATGTGCTTTGGATCCAGATTGGGACCTGATTTTTTAAAATATATTTCCCGATTTTTAAAAAATACTTTTAGAATATATTCTTCTAATATAATTCATTAAATTTTTAGTCTAGCACTGTGCCTTCATCTACCACCATCAATTCATTCTGTGCTTTTTACTGGAACTTTTTACTGGAACTGCTTTTACTGGAACATTTAGGTCCAACTATACACTTCTACAAATAACTTCTCTTAATTTTTAAGTATTTCATTGAAGTTTATTGTAAGGTAGAATACAAAGAGAAGCAAAAATTGAGAAAGTGAAAGAGAAAAGAAGTCCAGAAAGAAAAAGGATTAAAAAAAAGTTGCGACTTCAATTTTTTTCACTGCAGTAGAGAATTCAAACAAATTTACAGCCTCAACTTTTTAACTGTACATTTCTAAACATTTCAACCCATTTCTACAACTGCAAAAGCCCTTCTAGTCATCGAAACCTACAATTAAAGTTTACTTTTTTTGCAGTTTTGAGCAGAGAGTCCAGAAGTAGCTTCCAAACGGAAGTGAAACTAGATAAATTCTTCATTGTAGTTGGCTTTGCCAACTCTGCCAACCCCAGACTGACTCTTCCACTGAGGAACTGGGTGTGTCTTTCCATCTTTCGGCATAATATATTAATGAAAAATTCCAAAATTTTATTTCAAGGCCTTTATCTGCCAAACTTAAAAGAACTTCCGGTTGCAATTGAGGGGCCCATTCTCAACAAAATTGGGCTCTTTTGCTGGGAATTTTGAGTGCAAAAATACGACCACCATCCATTGGTGATCAGGTGCTCGTGTAAATAAGGATTATACAAATGAGGGGTCATTAAAAACCCTGGTAATGTTAATTTGGCATGACACCCCTTAATGGGTTATGTCTTCACACTTCAGTTGCCTAATCACCGAAATTCTTTTGCAAATTTGCATTCCATCTTGCCCACAGAAAATCAAATTGGCTCTCACATCTATCCCAAAACTCATTTCTTGCCCTAATGGCAGCCAGAAAGTACTTTTGTAGCTGTGAGATTAATTAAAAACTATTCCGCTAACTGTTTCTGGATTGTAACTGTTCGGTTATAGAACAAAAACCTAGCTTACAAAGAAAAGGGGAAAAAAACTGGTAGACCATGAAATGGATGGTTCTAAATTTTAAGGATAAAATGGAATTGGAAAATTCAGGGCTTCTTCTCTCTCTCGGTGCTTGCTAGGAAAAGCCATACAAGAAGATTTGAACCAGGGGTGAAATCCAGCAGGTTCTGACAGGTTCTGGAGAACCAGTAGCAGGAATTTTGAGCAGTTTGGAGAACCGGCAAATACCACCTCTGGCTGGTCCCGGAGTAGGGTGGGAATGGAGATTTTGCAGTATGCTTCTCCTGGAATGGTGGGAATGGAGATTTTGCAGTATCCTTCCCCTGCCATGCCCACCAAGCCACGCCCACAGAACCGATAGTAAAAAAAATATTGAATTCCACCACTGGATTTGTGGCACAATTATATGTGGGCTGCAAACTGCAGGGGGAAAAAAACTGAAGTAAAGGTGTCAATATTTTCTCTGGTCAATAAGACACTGTCTAGAATGTTTGCATACAAGAAAGACAAAACTTACTTCTTCTAAATTTCCTCCTACTTAGCATTCCCATATTATTTCTCCACAGGAATATATAGAAGGAGGATGGAATCAGGCAACCATACCGAATTTGTTCTTGATGGGTTATCAGAGATCAGGGAACTGCAAGTCTTGTTCTGTGTCCTCCTCTTGATCTTCTACGTCATCATTTTTCCTGGGAACATCCTCATCATTGTGACTATTTTGAAAGACCCCCAGTTAGGAGCTCCCATGTTTTTCTTCTTGGCTAACCTGGCTTTGATGGACATTTGCTACAGTTGTGTCACCCCTCCAAAAATGATAATCAACCTCTTCTCTGGATGCCAGACTATCTCATTCAAAGGTTGCCTGACACAGATTTTTTTCATCCACTTTCTAGGTGCTGCCGAGATCAATCTCCTTATTTCCATGGCATTTGATCGGTATGTGGCTATCTGTCACCCATTACATTATGTAACTGTAATCACCAAGCAAGTTTGCTGGGCTTTGGTGGTAGGTTCCTGGATTGAAGGATTCATCCATTCCATGATCCAGGTGATTATCATCCTCCCACTCTCTTTTTGCGGTTCCAATAAACTGGACAACTATTTCTGTGATGTCACCCAAATAATCAGGTTGGCTTGCACCAATAAGTACAATCTCGAATTTGTGATGTTTGTCAACAGTGGCCTTGTAATCATGACATGCTTCTTCCTCCTTCTCATTTCCTATGGGGCACTGCTGATCAAAGTGAGGACAGGTGTCAGCCAAGGGAATAGCAAAGCATCTTCTACTTGCATCACTCACATCATCATTGTTTTCATCATGTTTGGTCCAGCCATTTACCTCTACTGTCACCCCTTCCATGATTTTCCCTTTGACAAAATGGTGGGTTTTCTCCACACTGTGGTTTTCCCTTTGATGAACCCTATGATTTACACCCTGAGGAATAAAAAAATCAAAGTTGCCATGTGGAGACTGTTGAAGAACTGCAACATTTAGTGAAAGAAGTCAAATTTATTTTTATTGGGATATTATTTAATTTCCTTCCATTGGATTGCAGAGCCTCCATAGTGTGACAACTCACAAAGCATCCCTGGCTGCTCTTGAGTTGCCATAGGCAAGTGGGATGGGAAAAAAGTGAAGCAGAAAGGCAGTCAAAAACAAAACACATTCCAGACATATCTCTCTCAAGGCTGTCTCCCAGTGGCCTGAGGGGAGTAATCTCTACAACCTGTGAAATTGCTCTGTTGGCGAATGTGATGACTCACCTGGAGGGAGGGAGAAAACAGGGTCAAGCCTGGGCCATAAATTATGTGGGGTCAGAGTTGGCTTCACTTGAAACATGCCAACAAGCTCCTAATAACTGGAGTTCATTTGAAGCTTGGCTCGAGGCTCATGCATCCATCGCAACCCTGACAGCACCAACATCTGAAATAATGTCTAACACTGACATGGAATTCTATTTTTAATAAATGAAAGTAAAATATTGCCTTGTTTAATAATAAAATTTGCTTGTAACATTTATTGCAAATATTCATTCACTTTTTAATATACATTTTTGGTTGCTCAATACCCGTTTATTGTAATCATGTAGGTAACAACAACGCCATAGGTCAAGATATACTCTCAATAATTTTCAGGCTGATCAACAAAGGGAAAACCAATTTTAGATGACTTGATCATGTAATGATTGCCATAAATGTAATGTAATAATTCCCCAATTTGGACAACTCCAAGGACATTGATTGCCACCATTCTCAACAATCACTAAACTGGCTAGATTATGGATCAGCTTCAATTATGGAATAATTGATTATGAGAGTAATGAACCAAGGACTGTATACAAATTAAACAAAGCTGTATATGGCCTAAAACAAATAGTGGGAAATTGGAACTAATGTTTAGATGCTGTTTTCAATATGAGCTAGTAATGTGTCGTGGCAGCCAAAATAGCCAATGCAATCCTAAATTGCAGTAACAGAGGAATTCAATCAAGAACATGTGAGGTAGTAATCAGTGGTGGGATTCAAATTTTTTTATTACTGGTTCTGTGGGTGTGGCTTGGTGGCTGTGGTTTGGTGGGGTCATGTGACTGAGTGGACATGGCCAACTCGATGTCACTCACGGCAGAGGTCGAGTGGTGTGGCCAATGTCACCCCACCAAGCCACGCCCACAGAACCGCCAGAAAAGGCAGCTCCTGTGGCCTGTCCCTTTATGGTCTTCCCTCACTCCCACGTTAAAATATCTTAAAGGGACACCTCTGCCCCTGCTGCCTTAACGAACAGCGTGTAGTTCTAAAGGTGCACACGCTTTGTGTGTGATCGGAGTGTGCGGAGCACGCGTTTGGCATGTGCATGCGCACCGAACGGGCGCTCCCGCACATGCGCAAAAGGTTTTTTTTTAGAAAAACCCTCAAAAGTGTTATGTGCATGCGCATGAGCGTGCTCTGTGCGCTCCATGCAGAGACCGGTAAGTACAGGCGCATGGGTGGGCCCAGTTCCCGGTCGCGTAGAACCGGTTTGGTGACGTCACAGTGTCACCGCTACTGGATCGCGCAAACCAGCCCGAACTGGGAGCAACCCACCACTGGAACAGAATCTGTTGTGATGCCATCCCTCCAGTGGGCAGTTGGGTTGAGCGGTGACTGGGCAACTGGGAGGGCAGAGCTGGGGCAGCCAGAGGTGCTATTTGCTGGTTTGACAAACCAGTTAAAATTTTCACTGCCAGTTCACTCGAACCAGTCCAAACTGGCTGAATACTACCTCTGGTACTAATACTACTCTACAAAGCCTTATAAAGCCACACCTAGAATACTGCGTCCAGTTTTGGTCATCACACTATAAAAAAAGATGTTGAGTCTCTAGAAAAAGTGCAGAGAAGAGCAACCATGATGATTAGGGGACTGGAGGCTGAAATATACGAAGAACTGTTGCAGGAACTGGGCATGGCTAGTCTAGCGAAGAGAAGGACCATGGGTGACATGATAGCAGTCTTCCAATATTTGAGGGGCTATCACAGAGTGGAGGGGGGTCAACCTATTTTCCAAAACACCTGAAGGCCAGACAAGGAACAATGGATGGAAGTTGACCAAGGAGAGATTCAACCTAGAAATAAGGAGAAATTTTCTGACAGTGAGAACAATCAACCAATGGAACAGAAGTTGCCTTCAAACATTGTGGGAACTGGAAGCTTTCAAAAAGAGACTGGTTAGCCACCTCTCACAAATGGTAGGGGGTCCTGCTTGAACAGGGGGTTGGACGAGATGACCTACAAGGTCCCTTCCAACTCTGTTATTCTATTTTATACTATTCTAAGTCAAAAGAAGAAAATAGAACAATTCTTTTTTTAAAAGTATAAGATGGAAAGTTCTAAAAGTGTGCAAACTTCCATGATACCAGATTTCAAGCCATCAAAAATAGTAAAGTTTGTAATCAGGAACTGTATCAGGCAGTCATAAGAAGTCTATTGTACTTATCACAATGGCCAAGGACAGATATTGCCAATTCAGTCAACATTCAGTCAGGAACATGGGGCTCAGCTGCGATTGACAGATGAGCCCTGCGATCCTCGAAGCCTTTCTTTTTACTTTTAAAACCATTTTTACAGCCTATTCTGCCAAATAGGGTGTTAAAAAGTGCTTTTAAAAGTAAAAAAGAAAGGCTCTGAGAATCATGGGGCTCAGCTGTGATTGACAGCTAGGCCCCGCGATCCTCGAAACCTTTCTTTTTAGTCTTAAAAGAATTTTTTTACAGCCTATTTGGCAGAATAGGCTGTAAAAGAATGCTTTAAACGGTTAAATAAAAGGTTCTGACAATCAGGCAGCTCAGCTGTGATTGTCAGAGCCTTTTATTTAACCGTTTAAAGCATTTTTTACAGCCTATTCTGCTGAATAGGCTGTAAAAAATGCTTTAAAAAAGTTTTTTAAAAAGTTGGCTACACCTAGTCAATCACATTACTCCGCCCCCACCAAGCCACACCCACAGAATGGTAGTAACATTTTACATTTCCCCAGTGAGTCATACACATCAAAGCCTACATAACAACACTGGTTAGGAATTAAAAGAATACTATGTTGTTTAAAGGGAACCAGGGTTTTAGGATTGCATTTATAACCATCAAGTGAGTTGGAATTGAAATGTTTTGTAGACACTGATTGGGGTAATGAGGTACAAGGTAGAAAATCAATGTCAGGATTTGTTATAATATTTGCAAGCACACATTTTGGTTAGAAATTCACAAAACAAACTTCAGTTACCATTTCCACAGCTTAAGCTGAAGTTGGGCCAGAGGTGGTATTCAGCCAGTTCGCACCACTTCAGGTGAACTGGTAGTGGAAATTTTGAGTCGTATGGAGAACCGGCAAATACCACCTCTGGCTGGCCCCGGAGTGGGGTGGGAATG
>JANHFM010005543.1:367285-379113 GCA_032468115.1 Grayia smithii | reverse complement strand
GAAGGGCGGCATATAAATACAATAAATAATAATAATAATAATAATAATAATAATAATAATAATAATAATAATAATTGGATTTGTTCACATTGTTAAGATACATTTTTAACAGCTCAGTGGTATGAACTTTTAATTTGTAGTTAAGATTTTGGAAGTTTGTACTTTTTGCTAGATCTTTGATAAAAAAAATCCAACATTAGACAGTTTAAAAAAGTTTTTCTGGTTAATTTAGTATTTAATAGAGCTTAATTGCATTATTTTTATTTAAGGTTGTAGGCTTTTTCAAATGAGCAGTGTATTCAGAAAGAGGTATCAAATGTTTCTGACATTATACATTTTGTGTGTTACTAATTCCATAGATTTGGTTAAATAACTAGTAATATTTCAGGAATTTCTCTGATAAATCCCAAAGTGTTATGTAGCTATGAAATATTAAATAGTATTCCTGCATGGATTAGACAATTCTGTGACATGTAGGATTCAGACAGCAATACATGAATTATTATGGTATCCTTAATAATGAATCACAGGTAAATGATACCTGTCCCTTTTTAAACTTTTCTACTTAGAATACTTCATATTGATGCTCATGAAAGCATGTATCTCTGGATGGTATACAGAAAACTAAAACAATAAATACCTAAAAATATTATCAATTACTTTTAAAAAAAATAAACTTTAAAAACAAAGCAAAAATAAAGAAATAATAGACAAGGGAACATTAATAGTAATCGAGTCACCTCACTAGTTGATATGGAATAACCAGATCTTGAGGGACTTTTGAAATTAGAAGTGACGAGGCCTCAGAAGGAAGAAGATTGCAAAGTGTGGTGCCACCACAGGAAAAAAACCCACCATCTTGCTTTCTAACAAAAGATATTCTACTGAAAAGAAAAGAAAAGGAAAAAAACTCTATCTAGCTATAATAAATACAAGTTAAACCCTCAATATATTTTCTCTATGAATAACAAAATAATTTTATGCTGCTGTTATAACCCATATATATCTGCTGTGAATTCATTTTTCACCAAAGAGCATGAAGAAGTTTGCTTCCCCTGGTAGAGGAAGCATGCTGAATCTTTCACATAAAAAAGTAACCTACTAATTTTCCATAGTTGTCCAAGATAACATTTTTCTTGTCATGTGATTTTTGAATCTATTTGTGTTGTTTCAAAATGAACATTATGAGATACACAGTTAATGTAACAGGCATTGAAGTATATTATGTCCTTATTCCCTGCTGGATTCATTGGCAGTTTACAATGATAAGCAGAAGGAAAAAAAAGTGAGCACTGCTCACATGAGTGACTGTGACATAATATGAATAGGATATAATATAATTTATATTAAAACTGTGTGTCACCAGATTTTATACTGATTGATGATCTATGTATGTTTGAAAATTCATATTTAATGGTAAATGTATTTTGAATTGGGAAGCCTTGGAAATATGCCAAAGATGAGCAACTTGAAAATATTTTTTTTCATTTATCAAAAATGAGAAGATTGAAATATAGGACCAGCCCTATCAATACAGTGAATGTAGTTTGGGTAAAATGGTGTGACATTTTATAAAATGTTATAAAAATTTTACTAAATTGATAATTTTAATATTTTAGTATATCATTAAGGGCATTTTCCCACCTGTGGTCTCAAAATGAAATATTTGACCTAAGGTGCTATTTGTTGCTGCACACCGGCAGCAAAAAATTTTAAATTGTCTGTTTTAGGTGTTTTACATCACCTGACTGTCTTTTTATCATGGAAAAATAGGTAACCCATTAATCAGGTTATGTAGTCTAGATTCCTGTTTGATTTAAAGACTTCCAGAATAATGGTTCTGTAAAATCAACTTCCATATTAAGTCTAACACAGTGGAGCAGCTTAGAGTTCATGGCCACTCTGACAATCATGATTTTCCCAATTTGTCATAACACTATTGCAGCTGGTCAATATTTGGATTTTCTTTCCTCTATTCGGAAAGAGGATGTCAGTATGATAGCTCAAGACACTCTCTTGTAATGATCAGACTATCTTTTAAGATTAATGCAGTGGATCTGCAGAAGTTAATTAATGCCATTTGATTGCAAAGAGCTCTGAAGGATTCCTTAACAATGTGATAAGAACTTCTCTGAAAAAAAATACATGTTTTGAAGAACAAATTTGAAAAAGAATGAATATAAATAAATAATGCAATAAAACCAACAGGCTACAAACAAAACTTAGGTATAACTCAGAAAGTATTTATTTGAAAGAAAGACTTATTAGTATTTGAATATATTTACTAATAACAGTTTCACACTCTTTTCCCCTCTTGATTAACACAAAATAATTTATAAAATAAAACTCTCCATCCCAAAGCTCAGCTCTTATCTCTAGGCAAATCGAATCCAGGTGTCTGCAAATGTTCAAATAGATACCTAAGATACTAACATTATTTAATACATATACAACTTAACATTCTACATCTGAACTCTTAGTTGTGAGCAAGTCGATTTAGAAAGCATAAAATGATCCCGATATCCTAGTGTGAACAAAAATACTTTAACATGATAAAAAGAGACAATTTCTCTTTTAAAAGACAGCAAGTTCACAAATATCCTTTACTTTCAGTAGAAAGACAATTAGATACAAAGCTATTTTAAATGCTGTCAGATTAAAATATATGAAGTAATTATAGGACCAAAAGCTTAAGCACCATCTTAACTGTAAGCAAACCCAAGATACAACATGCTGCCATTCTATTTGTCAGTAAATTGAAAGAGAACCACCCCAAATAACACATCCCATTCAAATAAACATGCCGTATCTCAATTCTTAACTGGAAGCAAATTCACATTTAGTAGGCATAAAGTAATTTCAATATCTTAATATAAAGCAAAAGCCTGGAATTTAAATGACAAAGAGAACAAGCTCATAAAAAATATTGGCTTTGAGTAAAAAGGCAGTTTAAATACTGTCAGATTAGGACATATAAAGTAAGTGTGCAGGAAAAGACTTAAACATCATATTAACATAAGCAAATCTAATACACAACATTTTCCCAGTCCAACTATCAGCCAATCCAAAAAGAACCACCTGAAATAGCAATATATCCCACTGTAATCCTGATCAAATAAAACAATTTTGTGTTCCTTATTTTTATGAAAGTATTATTTGCTTTAATCCATTGAGATAATTGTTGATCTTTATTTCAAATGTTTTTAGTCTTCTTAACAACCTATTTTATAAAGCTAGCACATACACACAGAAAAAATCCAACTGCTTTTTGGCATTGTCATTTTTTATTTACTTCTTAATTTTAAAACCTCATCCATTTTTTTAAAAAAAATTGGATGACAAATTCTTGTTGAAATTCTCATTCATATTGATCTCAGGTAGGTTTTGTTGCAAATCTTTTTCCATATTTTCCTCTTCTGTTAACAGACTATTCCCATGAAGACACAACATAGCTGCCATTATTGATTCAAAATCTTGATGCAGTGCTCGGAAATATTTCTGAATGCCATTATAAGTTATTTGTCTTCTTCTGTCCCCAAAATTAAAAAAATAGTTTTTGGTTCCCATAAAAGTATATTCTAAAGTATTATTCTTTAGAATTAATTTCAAAATCTTACTATTCAAAATCCAATATTCCAATATTTTCTGAACCTTTAATCTGTTTAAAACTTTATGTAGACAAAACCTTGTCTTGCTTTTTTAATGAAGTTTTTTATTATCAAAGCTTTTAAAGATACAGTTTGATTTTCTTATATTACGGATAAAGTCACTCACCTGTTGTTTCCAGCCTTGTCTTTTCAAAGGTTCTCTAACTTCTTTAAACCAATTAAGATGCAAGTTTCAAAAATGGTTAGCAAAGAGAGTACAAATTTAGGGTCCTTTGAAAAACTTATGTTTGCAGCTGGATCAAGGGTGGCAATTTCCTTTGCCTCCCACTCTCCCACCCTTCATAGACTCATTGCAGACTCATTGTGAGAAACAATTATATGGACCAAAGCTTGGTCCATTTTCTCTTTGTCCAGAGAGGGTCAGAGAAACCCATATATTTGGTATAGGAATATAAGGGAAAATACAGTGCTTCTGACCATGGTTCCAAGAGAGTAGGTGGTTTTTTTTAAAAAAAAAAAACTTTAAACAAAAAAGATAAAAAACAATAGAAAGAAGTAAGTAAAGAATAAACAAATAAGTGAAGAAAGTCAAGAAAAAGCTTGAAGTGTAGGAGAAAAAAGGTAAGAAAGAAAATACAAAGCAGTAGCATACATTTTTTTTCAACATTTCAAAAATCAAAAATTATTTGAATAATGGGGTGTTGGCTAGCAAAGATTATATTCCTTAAGTAATAAACTGAAGAATTGTACTACTATAACTAAAAAACAAAAATAGCAGAGACGATAGAATATTACCAAGAATGTTAATTTATATGCATATATTCTAACTCTGGTACTATATCATCGGAATACTTTTAAAACTATTTTTGAAAATAAATTCACATAATATGAATAGTTTTTTCTCAGAGTTCTCCTATATAGACTTTTTCTGAGTTTCAGCCGCGAATATTAAAACACTGAGCTCTGTACAATAATTACTGCTATTATAGTGCTTAATGGTAGTAAATTGGATTAGTCATGTGGTATGTATTCTGTGACAGCCACTGTCAAACCTCATTCAGATATTTATCTGTAAACTGGAATTTATTTATTTAAAACCTTTAAATACTATTTTCCATTAAAAATCTCAAAGTAATTGTGACAAAAAGGAGAATTACTATTCTCCATCAGTGTGATAAAAATACCTTTGGTGCTTTCAACTATATAGTGCTTGTAATTTTTATACTTTATTGTAGCTTTCACAAGCTGCCAAGTGAGAGAATTAGTGTTGACTGTAATGCAAACTTATGTAAGGCATTTTGACTTAGCTGAAGATTGTCCACATATATCTTTGCTGCTTTATGTTTTTAGAAATAATTTGTAGTGTCTTCCATTGAATGCAACCAACAAGATGTATATTTTTGTTTCTACCACAGATGTTTATCCCAAATGATGTACTTAGATATCTAACTGTGAAATTTAGCTTGACCTAATTCTTATGAGGACTAATGGAGAAACGGGAAATCATTTACCCTTTAGCATGATTGATTTTTCAACCTAACGATGGGCTTTCTGTGTAAATACATAGGCAAATGTTGAAAATAGTAAGCTTATTGTTTGCAATAGTAAGCTTTCATTGTTTGCAATGAAAACAAAATAAGACTACAAATGTATTTATTTTAAATATTCATTTACATAAAGTCACCATTTTTTAAAATTCATGCTTAATCTCACTAGTTTTCTTGTTTATTTTATTATAGATTTTTTTACATTTCCTTCAAAAACACAATATATATACTTAGTAATTCTCATAATAGCCAGGTAGGCTAGGCTGAATGTATGGCCAAGCAGTGATTAATCTAGAACCCATTGGGTACTAGTCCTGCTATTTTTAAACTGTTTCTCCTGTTAGATCAGAAGTGTTGGTGAGGGCAAATGCTATAGAAATACAATAAACAAGGTCATCACAGAAACTTCTCCAAAACATGAATAGAGAATA
This sequence comes from Grayia smithii, assembly GCA_032468115.1. NCBI lineage: Eukaryota > Metazoa > Chordata > Lepidosauria > Squamata > Grayiidae > Grayia > Grayia smithii. Next base: position 373,527 of record JANHFM010005543.1, on the reverse strand, counting down.
TTATTTATTTGATGCATATCCTGCCTTTGCTTTGTACATTCAGAGAGGTTACAGTAAACGACATTCTATAAATTCTCACTCTATAAATGCCTTATAACTTTGTCTTAAATTTTATATGCTCATTGTAATTGTAGATCTTATTATATTTAATATAGTTTGTAATGTTTATAGTATGGTTCAACATAGATGTCCCAAAGGTGCTTTTTCAAGAGGCAACTGGACTTTCTGGTTTTCCTTTGAAGATGTTTCACTTCTCATCCATTAAGCTTCTTTCAGCGCTCCCAAGAAGCTTCTTGGATGAGAAGTGAAATGTCTTCAAAGAAAAACCAGAAAGTCTAGTTGCCTCTTGAAAAAGCATCAGCAACCATGACCTGGATGACTGAGAAACTCGATAGATGTTCAACATAGATGTATCCAGGATCTCGTCTATTACATGCTAGTTACAGTCTTCTTCATTACTTGTACTGGTCTTTGACTGCAATGAACTAAACTTTAACTATAGCAATATCATTTCTTTATCCGTCAGATCACATTTTTATCATTCACGTTAGAGAACTAATCAATTAATGATATTTTCAACTATCCCATTTTTCTGAAATGCAAAGATGAAGTAATAGTCACATTAATCAATCAGTCAGGAATATAATTATGTGCAGAAAGGCTGCTGATTATCTCATCTATTTCTTTGGCATGTCTTGAAAAAGGTTTAACTGAAGAATATATTTCTTGAGAAAGTTGTAGCAGGATTTTTTTTTAATGACAAATGTTTTGAGCCATGGTGGCACAGTGGTTAGAATGTAGTATTGCAGGCTAATTCTGCTGACTGCCAGGGGTTCAATCCTCACTGGCTCAAGGTGGATTTCCATCCTTCCATGGTCAATAGAATAAAGACCCAGATTGTTGGGGGCAATATGCTGACTGTCTGCTTAGAGAATGCGGTAAAGCATTATGAAGTGGTATGTAAGTCTAAGTGCTATTGCTATTGCTATAAAATTGAGAGTTTTAAAAAGTGAGAGTTTTTGAGATTTCAGAACCAAATATAAATTTGAGACATTCCAATGTAATGGTGGAAATCATTGGGCAGGAATTTTGAATGAGTTCCAGTCCTCTCTTAGGCACAGAGGTTGGCTGACTGATATTGTATCACTTACTCACTCTCAGTCCAATTCATCTCAAAGAGATGATGTTGTAAGGAACATAGGAAGAGCGAGCATTATATATACCACCTTGAATATACAAAGCAAATGCATCAAATAATATATGCATCAAATAAATAGTACTCTCTATTCACTTTTTAGAGAAGCTTCTGGGAGAACCTTGCTTATTTGGTGAATAAACAGTGGAGCTGATTGTGAAACTGATTGTTTATGTCTTGCCATTTCATGCCCAATTTGGGGAAATGACCATCCTTTGGTATTTTGATCCTTAGCTATATAAGAAATAAGGTGAAGTTACCTAGTTCAATCTGGTGCTTTTTTAAATTGCTGATATGGATGTCCTTAATAGAAAAATCTGATCTGATAGTAACAACTGTGGATGGTATGACACTCTTTCCAAAAGTGAGTGATTTATGGACCAGGTATTCTTGACAAGTAACATTATGGATGCTCTGATCAGTAATGCCCATCTCTAAAGAACTTTGATCTGAACTTAGAGAGTAATTAGTGCTTTAATTGCTTCTCATTAAGACTTCTGATATGAACTGTGTAATCACTTTTTGGTATATACTTTGCTTACCACATTAGTTTAGCCTTATGCTAAACTAAGGATTTGGAAATATGATATATAACAAGGTTAATGTATTTATATAATCCTGGGTGTAATTTAAATTTTGTTTTCAAATACATGTTTTGCAACCATGAATAGGGAAATGGATGGCAATGTAAAATGACAGTTTTTCAATGGCAGACTCTAGATTGTGGTACTTCCTTTCTAATTACATCAAAGTAGCTCCTATTTTACCTGTGACTGCATATTATAAATAACATTATTCTTATGCGGGTTTGTTATTATGGTCATAATATTGTTATATATGTTTAACTTGTAAGTCATTTTAGAAAAAATTGTAAGACTGCAAACCAATGAATTAATAATCTGATCAATAAATAGCAGTACTAAAGATTTTAATTTGATATTATGTATAGCATTTTGTCTGAGACTAATCTCTTAAAATTTGTTTTCAAGATTGTATGTATGGAATATATTTATATATATATATTTGTTTACAGGCTCCTCAATGCAAATAAGATCAACTGCCTGAGAGTAAATACATTTCAAGATCTGCATAATCTTAATTTGTTATCTCTCTATGATAATAAACTGCAGACTATCAGCAAAGGACTTTTTGCTCCTCTTCAATCAATTCAAACATTGTGAGTATCGAGTAATATTATATCTGTATTCTTCCATCTTCCTCAGCTAGTGCATCCTATATATGGTTCCACAAATTAAAGTCTGACCTTAACCTTTGATCCTTCCCAAACTGCTAACTTTGAGACATAGTAGATTGATGTAGTAGAAGAAGAAACCAAACATTTAAATAATTCCATTCCATACACACACATACACACAAAATCAAGTTAAAGCAGTCTAAACAATAGAAAATTAGACAAATGACATAACAGAAAAAGGTTAAAATACTGAAATAAAGAGAATAATGGCAGAATTTCTGGCACCATTTCAAATCTACATTTTGTTCAACATTCTTTATTTAATTGAAAAACAAAGAGATCATGTTCTATGCTACTTTCATTCTTGATTTAAGACAGAGAAGTTAAGAACGGATTTATAGGTTTACGTTTTGACAGTTGCCAAAGAGCCCAATCCAATAAAAAAGTTCCACTGGTATTTTTTCCAACCCAATGGAATATTGAAAATATAGAGGAGGCAGTTGGGCAGCAACCAACTGCCGCTGGCTGCTGCATACCTGAACACTTCTCCCTCCCCCTCAACTTGGTCACATAACCCAGAGTACCCTTTTCACTGCTGCTCTGGACTTCTTAGTGCACACTTACTACAACCATACTACTTTCTCACTTTAGTTGTTACAGAAAAGAAAATACAAATGCCTACTATGTTTGTAAAGGAATGGGAAGAATTCAAGAAACTTGCTTTCCCTCGCTTTTTTTTTTAAGTACATCTTCATATGAGAATACATTTTTGCTTTTCTTTTAGATTTGCTAATAATCACAAATCTGCTTCATGTTATTGGGTTGTTGCTGTGCTGGTTTTTCTAAGCTGCATTATTTTGCTCTAGGATACTGATAAACTAGTATTCTAAAACAAGCTTTCTGTGTCCTATCAATGGTGGAAGTGTTGGCTACTGTTCTGGAGCCTGGTTCCATTTCAGGCAGCTGCATAAGGTACTTAATAACATCTTCCCATTTTTGACATAATCCAACATCGTCAAGCCCACTTACATGAAGAGATCTTTTCCCCTCTCTTTTTCCTACATGCTTTCCCAAATCTCTTTAGTTGACTAATTTGTTCTAGAGATAATGTTGTTCTGTGAGGTCCTTGGTGTTCTCTGAGCTTGATTGTTAGAGATAGATCATCTTTTAAAGATAATCAAAAGGAAACAGACTAAATCACCTCCTCACGAGCATTTAACACCCAGATGAGCAGAAATTGACTCCATGATTAACCCTAAACTAACTATCAAGAACTAAATATCACACCATGATTAACCCTAAACCAACTATCAAGAACCAATCAAGGAATGACCAATTCAGACAAATGAGCTAACAGTAAACAGCACTCTAATCAAGGAAACCGGAAGAACACTTATAGCAATACTATCAAGGAATAGTATATACAGAAAACAGAGAACAAACTTCACTCCCTTTTAGCAATATTGTTACCTAGTTTGATAATGAAACATCTGCAATAAAGCAACCAAGCTCAGGGAACACCAAGGATCCCACACTTCAGCCCTGAGCTACAAATATTCTCTTCTATCAATAATGTTGATACCACATGGCAAAAGTGAATTTAGTGATAAGGAGACTCATCCTCCACATTACACTGACAGAAATAGATTCTGCAGCAGATTGAATTAATTAGACTGTATGAATGTATCAGTGTGAATGTATCACACTGCTGTAGGTGTGATACATTCCAGTTTCACAGAGAATTGTAGTATGTATGCAGCAAACTCAAATAAACAATAGGCACAACCAAATAACTTACATCTTGTCAAACATTTTCTCCTTGATTACTTGTTCCTGCTAGTCACATCATCTCAAAAGTGAATTTCCAACTTTCTTGTGCCTTGCTCTTAGATTATATTTCTTTAGTATTTTTTCCTCAATGTCTTTGCGCAAGTAAAATATTCAGAATCGTTTGCTAATAAAAATGGTTTCTCAGAGATAATCTAATTTCATTTCAATTATTCTCCCCAAGTTATACTACCATCTTATCATACCCTTTTTTGATGATGTAGCTCTTAAAATATTATTTTTTCATTTTGATACATATTTGTTTTCATTATGTTTTATACCAAAAGGATAGTATCAAGATGCAAGGATTAGGGGAAGATCAACATTGTTTAATTTTTACATGATATATGCACCACCTCTTGACAGTTTCTTGGATTCACGGAAAGAGTTGAAATTTTTTAAACAATGGGGAGAAAAAAGCCCTAGGCTGCTTGGCTCCATTAGAATGTTTTGGTAAAATATTACTAGAACAATCTAGGTAGATTAGGTCTTTAGGATTATTTGCATCTTTCCATTCTTCTCCTTATCGATTTAAATGGTGAAATTTTATGTGACTGTACCTTCTATTGATTGGTATCCAAAGCCATCTAAGCTTACAACATCTTCCCACAGAATAGTTGTGTCAGTGGCTGTCATTTGAAACTTCCTCAAAATGATACCTGCCCTAAGTAATGGGCCATTTTATGTGTACTAGCTTACTATAATAACTCATGGCTTAGAGCATTATATCTTTCCACTCAATAATTAAATACACCAGCATGGAGATTACACAGTTCAAGTTGAAGAACATGAATAATTGTTAAATGTTTATAGTTAGTTGTAGTTGTTTAATCAATTGCTATCATCAAACAGAAGGTGTTTTTCCTGAAACAATTGGTGTTTATATATTTATACCCATTTTTCTTATATTACTTCAGTATGAAAAAAGAAAACAAACAATAAACGAGAACCAATATACAACATTAAACCTTGATTTGACAAAGTAATGTGTATCAATCTTTTGATTACATTAATAAATAACAAATTCATAAGTAGAGAGTCAACATGTCATCAATCCAAGATTGTAAATCTGGGGCAGCAATATCTTTCCACTCAAAATGAATAATTTGTTTTGTTATATCTCACACATAGCAAATCTATAGTTTTCCGTATGGTGATATATTCCTCATATTTGGTCTATAATTTAAAATCATTTTTACATCTTTAAACTATATGACACTTTCCACATTTGGGGAATTAAAGTAAATTAAAGCAGAATAATAATGGGCAAATTCATATCTCTGGCACAGCAGTTATGTGGTGACCATTAGTGAAACATACATTTATCCTGGAAAAACTAGAAAGCAAGAGAAAGAATTGAGGATTGTCCCACCTTAAGTCTCTTTATTATAAAACCAAGAGAAGGGGAAATGTTGGCAGAATTTCAAAATTCTATTGTCATAAATAAAGTAGATTTCAACTACTTCTTTCCTGTCCAAACCTACCTTAAGGAGCAGACAATCCCTATATGTAAAACTCCTCCTCCATTAATTTACATTTTCAGTGTAGATAAGGCATTTCCATTAAATTATTTTCATTTTAATGTTATAAATTGTATTTTTTAAAAAAAAAATCTTAATTATAAAGTATCCGTATTAGCTCTTCTAACACTTCCAAAGTTTCTGCAAATAACTAATAGCTACCTATATATATATATCTATATACATATATCTATATCTATATCTATCTATCTATCTATCTATCTATCTATCTATCTATATATATATATATATATTTGTTTTTGTAGATTTTCACGGGTATAGGTATGCAAGTCTTGGGGTATTTGGGTTTTTTCCTGTATAAGATTGAGAGTATCTTGGTGACCTCGTCGAAGGCTTGCATATGTATGTATGTATGTATGTATGTATGTATGTATGTATGTGTGTGTGTTTTTTCTTTCTGTAGCACTTGGTTTACCCAAATATGGGAGGGAGCATACTGCTTCCCTTTCGCCCTTCAGCCCCATCCCAGGAGCCATCCAGGCAG
>JANHFM010005543.1:309128-320647 GCA_032468115.1 Grayia smithii | reverse complement strand
TTTACTGTGAGCCACCCTGAGTCCTTCGGGAGAAGGGCGGCATAAAAATTAAATTAAATAAAAATAAAATAAATAATAATATCTTGAATAGAAAGATAGAAACATTGCATTTTCAACCAAGTATAATTTCCAAGTATTTTTAAAGGTAGCCCTATGTTCACATTACAATAGTCCAACTGAGCGGTGATGAGAACATGAATTACTTTGCAAGGTCCTTCTACCAAGGTAGGGCAAGAACTGTCACACCAGCTGGACATATGATCTCCTCTCTGGGGCTTCTACCTCCCCACCAGCAGTAGCATAAATCCAGGATGACTACGAAGACATGGAGCTGTTCACTCAAGGACAGTACAATCTCTTCAAGAGACAGCACTGAAGCTGGCTGAGAACCTTGATAAACAAAGCAGCATTCAACTACAACTGGTTTATTCCCATCCAGACCTTGACACCTCTAAATAGAGGGACATGTCTTTGACTACCCTGTCAGTGTAGTTCAGGGTGGTGGTATATAATTGGGTGTCAAATTAATGCTACCATCCTCTGAGCAGACAGGTGATTTTTCTTGGCAGTTTCGTGTAGACGCTAAAAGTAAGGAGGACAGAATCAAAATCTACATATACACACATCCACATATAAGAGGCGACTGAGCTGACTTCAGATAAACATTAACATTAAATATCATAGATCTTTTAGATACTGATTTGGACCAAAGAAAAGGTTTGAAAAGAATGTTCCAAAACCTGGGAACAAATCAGACGAAGACCCTTTGTGTTCTCGCATGTGGTGGAAAGATAGGCTTCTGAGAAAGGACAAATTGGGCTTATAGGCCTTAATGGTTCATAGTGATACCTTGGGTCAAGTAAGCAAATGACAATAAGTTCAGATGTTTCAGAAAAGGCATCAGAAGTTCCTATATCTTGCACAATTAACAGCCTAGTTGCCACCTTTGGGGTGTACATTATTACATTTATACTCCATTCTAAACAGTTCATTGAAGGTGTTGATGCAGTATGCATCCACTGTAAAAAAAAAAAAAAAGCCAATAGCATTATAGGGATGATAGTAAAACTGCTTCTGATTTATTCTGCTGATAAACTTCCTTGGGCAGTTGGTTGGTCACTGTGAGAACAGGCTGCTGAGCTAGATAGATAGGGTTCCAGTTCAGCAGGCACTGCTAATGTTCTTATGGCTTTTCTGTACTTACATTGGCTTATAACAATTAAAGAAGGTACAAAGAATTAAACACAACAGTAAAATCACTGCAGTAAAACAGTAGTGGGTTCCACTTACCTCCGCTACCAGTTCAGAACTGTGAGCCCAGGTGTGCGGCACTTCTGCGCATGCGCGGAACCTTTTGCGCATGGACAGAGTGTCCGTGATGATGTCCGGGCAGGTGGGCAGAGCCTCCCACCACTGCCGCTACCAGTTCTCCCGAACCAGGGCAAACCAGTAGAAATCCACCACAGCAGTAAAAATCAGCATTAAAGTCAAGATCATTTAAATGAATTAAAATTTAAAAGATAGATGCACACATATGTTTTTGCTCTTTTCCCAGTACAATGTTTGCACCATTTACTATTTCTGAAAACTTTTCTCAAGGGCAACACCACAGAGAGTCCATCACAGCAGTGCAACCAAGGTGTGATGCAATGAAAGGGTAAAAAAGTTTGACAAAATTCAACCAGTTTGGAAAGTTTCACATCTGATCTACACAAAATTCTCTATTCGGCATTATTAAAGAAAACGTTTGCGGGAGACAGATGATGTATCCAACATCTTCTAATGCATACCTTAGTCCAATATTTCTCAACCTTAGCAAGTTAAGATATATGGACTTCAACTCCCAGAATTCCCCACTCAGTATGCTGGCTGGGGAATTCTGGGAGTTGAAGTTTACAGGTCTTAAAGTTTTCTAGTTGAGAAGCCAACTTAATCTCTTAACCACCCTGCTGCATTGGCTCTCTTGTAGTTATATAGTAGCATCTTCTAATGCATACCTTAGTCCAATATTTCTCAACCTCAGCAAATTAAGATATATGGGCTTCAACTCCCAGAATTCCCCACTCAGTATGATGGCTGAGGAATTCTGGGAGTTGAAGTTCACAGGTCTTAAAGTTTTCATAGTTGAGAAGCCAACTTAATCTCTTAACCGCCCTACTACATTGGCTCTCTTGTAGTTATATAGTAGCATCAATTGGGCCAAACTCTTGCGTTTTTTTTTTCTTTACCAGTAAAGGATTTATGTGAACACTGAAATATTGTCTTGGATAGCAGCTCTTGTGATCTGGGGCTGAACAGGTCCTAAAATTGGCCACATTGAATTGCATGTGACAGTTAGCCTTGTTTATGAAAATTGACTCTGTGGCTTGAAGTAAAGGCATTTTGAAATGTTAAGTTTAGAATAGTTTTGGTAAAATTGCCCATGTTTTTAGCTACAGCTTTCCTTTTGATATTCTGAAAAATACAAGATGAAAGACAACTCATAACACTAACTCTCCAGAGAATATGTTTGCAATGTCTTTCTAACATAAGACTGGTACTTCTGTTTTTAAGCTGTGAAATCTTGTAAGTTTACTGGGAATTCACCGGTATTAAAGGAACTAAAGAAAGTACTTTTGGTATACCTCCCCGAACTGGGTTGTGTTAGTACATTGGATATTGGATTGAATTAAAGTCTCTTTAGGGATATTGTAAAAAGAATAAAGGCAAATGAGCATCAGTGACTTACACAAGGGATACCTCCAGGGCCACATGCACTGTGTGAGAGAGGATTGGCCTCTAGAGTAACCTCTGGTAAAGTTGCTGAAGGTGTTGCTAAAAATGGTATGATAGTTCCTCGCTGTTTAGAGATGGGCAGCACCCCCATTCATTTTAAATGCAGCTCACCCCTCAAAAATGAAGAGTTGCCCCCATTCAATGAAAGGCTGCCTACCCTAAGGAAAGTATTATATAATCATTACTTATGCTTAGCAGGTTTCCTTTTCAAAACTAATTTAGGCCAGGACATTAAAATAGTATCCCCTACACAGTCTAATAATGCAGTTCTACGAACAAACACAACTACCAAGATAACAAAACTAGTGTCAGATCAGTGGCATTTTGTGGGTGGTATTTGTGGCCTTACATATTAATAATGGAAAGCAACTTGGCTAGAGAATTGTAAAATCCTCTAATGTACACAATTGGAATGAACTTTGGAAATCATCTAATTGAAACACACACCCAGGAATCCAGGACTAATGCATCACTGACTGATGTCTATTTAACCTCCATCTAGGAAAATGTCTATGGAGATTCTCAGCCATCCAGGTCATGGTTGTCCCAAAGATGCTTTTTTAAAGAGGCAACTGGACTTTCTGGTTTTTCTTTGAAGACGTTTCACTTCTCATCCAAGAAGCTTCTTCAGCTCATCTTGAATGAGAAGTGAAACATTTTCAATGAAAAACCAGAAAGTCCCGTTGCCCCTTGAAAAAAACACCTTTGGGACTCCATCTAGGAAAGGAGAGTCCACCAGCTTCCAAGGGAATGTGTTCCACTGTAACAGCTCTTAGACGTTAGGATTTTTTCCCCTGATGTTTATCAATATTACCTCACCATTTATAGGTAGTGCCTGTTTAACAACTACTGGTTGTTGTTGTCAGCGGCCATTTGAAGTTATGACAGCACTGAACAAATGGTATTTACAATCAATCCTCAAAGTTCTGGCTGACTGAGAACTCCTATGGCTATGTGATCACAATCCTGCTGATTGACAATTGGCTTATACTTGATGGTTCCAGTGTCCCATGTCATGTGATAACCATTTGCAAATTTTCTTGCCAGCTTCCCAAAAGCAACGTTAATGGGAAAGCTACCAGGATAGGTTACGAGTCACTCTGGTAAGCTGCTTGCTTTCTAACGATTTTTTACTCTGAGGAGCCAAGCTATAGTACCCACAGCACCCCACTGCCTTCAGTGGCCACCTGCTCATCCTCTCCCACCTGGCAGAAGCCACTTACCTGCCTGCTGACCTGTTTGCAAGCCACTTGGAACTTGTAATTTCCTGTTGGCTTCCTCATCGACTTTGCTTGTTGGAAGCCAGCAAGAAATTGTGAGGAGGTCTGTATTAATGACAGCAATGGAGAGCACCAGGATTGCAGTTGCTAAGTGATGCAGTCATATGGTGTCGTGCTTTTTGACTGCATCACTTAGTAATGGAAATTCCAGTCTCAATTGCCGTGATAACCTTAGGACTAGCTGTAAATAATTGTTTCTTGTTTTGTCTTTTGGAACAAGTTCACCACATCTTCTACATCTCCCACCCTCTCCTTCAGGCTAAGCTTTTAACTTTACTTCACATGTTTTTCTTTCTATTATCTTAATTGCCCTCCTCTGAAGTCTCTAATTTGTCAGTTCTTCCCTATATTGTGGTGCCTAAAACTGATTATCCTGATCTTGACATTTAGGATTGTGGGTTGTTGTTGTTTTTTAACACAGCTGCATTACAAGCAGTCTTTGATTTACAGCCATTTGTTTATTGATCATGCAAAGTTGCAACAGCATTGAAAAAAGTGAATTATGACTATTTAACCCGCTTATGACTATTGCAGCATCCCCCATGGTCATGAGATCAAATTTCAGACAACTGACATGCATTTATGACTGTTGCAGTATCTCATAGCCATATCATCAATTTAACAACTGCACTGATTCACTTAACAACAATGGCAAGAAAATCATGAAATAGGGCAAAACTCACTTAACAATTGTGTTGCTTAGCAGTGAAAATTTTGGGCTCAATTCTGATCGTATGTTGAGGACTTCCTGTGTACTGTAGGCTCATATTCATCTTATCCAGCACACTCAGATGTGGGGTTTTTTTGGTATATAATTTTAATAAAGCTTTTAAACAAGAAGATAACACTAACGCAAACTAATCTAAAGTATATAGGAAAAAAGAAGAAAGAAAAGAAAGAAAAGCAAAAGCAAAAGTGCAAGAAAGGAACTTTTTAAAATAAAAATAGAAAAGAAAGAAAAAGGATAAAGTGGCTTTTGATATTCTTCACAGCAATTGTAAGTACAAATTGTAACTACAAGTAAGAAGTACAATTGTACGTACAAATTGTAAGTACAAAGCAATTGTAAGTTCTCTCTCTCTCTCTCTCTCTCTCTCTCTCTCTCTCTGGGAGATCCAACTTTGGCAACTTTAAGACTTGTAGACTTCAACTTCCAGAATTCTCCAGTCAACATGGCTGGCTGGAGAATTCTGGGACTTGAAGTTCACATATCTAAAAGTTGCCAAGGTTGGACACCCCTACGCTAAAGTGACACCATGTTATTCTTCTTTCTATAATCTATCCAAGAGGTCTTCAAACTTGGCGGCTTTAAGACTTGTGGACTTCAATCAGCTATGCTGGCTGGAGAATTTTGGGAATTGAAGTCCACAAGTCTTGAAGTTGCCAAGTTTGAAGACATCTGATCTATCCTATCTAATCAGAAATCAGACTTTTATTTTTTTCATTTTTACACAAAAATCCCATAGGGGGCTTCCAGTCACCAATAAATGTAAATAATGTTTTTTTCTAATCAAAGTTAGTTATCCATTTCAGCAATATCTACCAATGTCATCACTCTCAGATGCTTTCTACATATCTTGCTTCCATGTTTGGTTTTCTCTCCACCCTACATGCCTATCTTTAATGTTTTCTACAAGATAAAGAATTTTGCATTTACCTGTTTTTCTGTTGGGATTTTTTTTGGGATTTCTGCCATTCCAGCTTGACAAGAACCCCCCCCCCCAATCTTGATACTATGTTCTAAAGCAGGGGTGTTCAATCTTGGTAAACTTGACAACTTTAAGACCTATGGACTTCAACTCCCAGAATTCCCCAGCCAGCCATGTTTGCTATTCTCCCTAGTTTTGTTTCATCTGCAAATTTATTAATCATATTTTCTAACCTCCTTATTCAAATCATTTCTATTGATCAGCACAGAGTGTAGAATGGAGCCCCATGTTATGCTACTTGACCCTTTCAAGTTGACATGGAGACATGTACACTTGTTTGGTACAGTTCTTCAAGATATTCTGCACCTAATAGTAGCATAACCAATCCACATTTTGCCATCTGTTTTAAAATATCACAGGGACTTTGTCAAATGCTTTGCTGAAATCAAGGTACATCGTAGTTCCCATGGATGGCTAAACTGATCACTCAATCAAAATAGAACATAGTACTTCGACATGATTTATTCTTGATAAACCTATGCTGGCTCCTGCCAAGTAATATGTTCTCTCCTAAGTGCTCACAAATTGAAGACTTATTAAGAACAAAGAGTTATATTAATTGCAGAGGGATACAAATGTAATGAATGATTAGTCCATCCTAGGGTTTACCTGATACTAATTTCAAGCTGATTGGCCTGTAGTTACCTGAGTCTTTTCCTCCACTCACCTCTTTGAGGATAGGAACAATGCAGGTACTCTTCATCTTACAACCACAATTGAGCCCAACATTTCTGTTATTGTGATAGTTGTTAAGTGAGTTTTGCCCCATTTATGACCTTTCTTGCTACAGTTGTTGAGTGAAGCGCTCCATTTGTTAAGCTAGTAACATGGTTGTTAAGTAACTCTGGCTTCCCCATTGATTTTGCTTGTTAGAAGGTCCCAAAAGGTGATCACATGACCCCAGGACAATAAAACTGTCATAAATACTTGCCAGTTGCCAAGCATCCAAATTTTGATCACGTGACCAATCGGGATGCTGCAAAGGTCATGTGAAAAATAGTCATAAGTCACTTTTTTCAGTCCCATCATAACTTTGAATAGTCACTAAATTAATGATTGTAAGTCAAGGACTACCTGTATTTCCTTTTCTTGGACCTTCTGACATTAGTTCCATCTTCACGATTTCTCAAAGATCACAGAAATGGGCTCTGAGATAACATCTGCTAGTGTCTTTTTTTAAAAAAAATTTTTAAACAGACAAAATATAAAAACCTCATCCTCCATCACAATTACAGAGTGTGTCAGTTAGTTACAAATCTCTTGTACTGATAATCATATTTAACTAGTTAGATAATAGTTTCTCATATTATCAACCTGATATATATCTTTACATCATTATCCTCCTATCATTTAACAATGGCATTATCATTCAAAAAAATATTTTTACATATCACATTATAACATTCATTTTATATGTCATATTTCATTTCCATGTTTTATTATGCAATGAATAAAATAAAATGGTTTATTAAGCAATGAATATTCTTAACAGTTTATCAAATACAACTGATTTTCAGATACCTGGAAGGAAACCATTTATCTGCTGTGCCAAAGGAACTTTCTATGTTCCGACACTTAACATTAATGTAAGTATATCAACATTTCATGTCAGCAATAATATAGGAATACACAAATGTTGCGGCATTGGGTGTTGCAGTGCAGTTATAGCTTGATTGCCAGATACCTTCATACTATGTTTGAGGAAACACAAAAACATTGCTTGTATTGTGAGATTTACACACAGTATATACTTTGTGTCTGTGTGTATACTGTGAGTATACACATAAACACAAAGATATATACATACATACACTTTTAAAAGAGATAATCAGTAAATTAGTACTTTGAGATTTTTCAATACAGTTCAATTTTTTGTACCAATCTTCTATTTATGGCATATAAGCAGAAAGCAAGCATAATACCTCAATTTTTGTTGTAACAATCCTTGTTAGATCTTGCTTATTTCTAGTGTTCAATGTTTTATCTCATTCAAATATATATTACTTTATCTTAAATTCCAGTTTAGGTTTAAATTTTACAAAAATAAGAAAATGCTTTAAATCATTTCATGAGTGTCAATTCACAGGAGTTTAATACTAATTTATCTCATTAATTTAAAATGTTTTATATGGTAGCATTTTATTATTTTATAGCAGAGAGGTTATACTACCAAGCCCAAGTCAGTGTGCCAGCTAAATAGAGAGCATTTCCTTCATATAATTTTTTGTGTGTCTTTATATAATCAAGATACAAGAGGGAATTTATTGCAAACTTAATTAATAGAAGTCTACTTTAAATACAAAGAGTTTGTACAATCAGCCACAGCTATCATCTACTTACAAGCATAAGTAGCATCTCTATTGTTTAGTGCCTTCCCTGGAAAAGTTTGTGAAATATCTACTTCTCACAATTTTTACTTCTTGTCCATAATTGTTTCTGGTTTTATGCCCTGTTGGGTGTAGATTGTAAAATGGCTTGATATTTATTATATTTTAAACTCACTTTGTAATGTTTTTAAAATGGATCTTTCTGATTTTATTAGTGTTTTTATGAATTATCCTGAAAGCTGCTTGCCTTAGTATAATTGGTGAATCTTAAGTAATATTTTTAAAAATATGTAATTATAATCACCAAGAATAATCTTAGTTGATAGTTTACTCTGAAGTAACTTGTTTACGCTTTTTGGTATTGCTCTGAATTTAAGAAAAGTTCTGTTTTCACCGCATCAATGAATATTAAGTGTATTTTTTTTCAGTGACTTGAGCAACAATAGTATCAGCATGTTGGCCAATTACATCTTCAGTAATATGACACAGCTATCAACGCTGTAAGTACCCAGTGATTCTGATATAGCTTCTAATTATTATTTATTGTAAAGTAAGCTCCATTAAGGAGCAAGTATTTAAGTTTTTCTATGTTAATGTATTCTACTCTGCTCCTGTTCCAATTACTTGTAATATAAACTGTGGTCTTTCATTTCCCTAGGATCCTAAGCTACAACAGGTTACGATGTATTCCAGTTCATGCATTTAATGGCCTTAAATCTCTCCGAGTGTTGTGAGTATTGTTCATTTACTGTTCTGGAGTTAAATTTCAAAAGTGACTACAAAATTTCTAAGGAGTAGGTGCTTTCCCCTGATGCTCTGTATTATAGTCATTTCTAGTCATTTGCACTTTTCTATTTGTATCAAGATGTAAAGTAGCCTATAAATGTGAATTCAGATGTTAACATTTTGTGAGTGATTCTATGCCTTAAGATGATTTTTCATTTTGGAATTCTTTCTTTTTTTTAACGTCTGCTGTTAAAATATAGGCTAACCTAAGACACATTTTTGAAGGAAGACTTCTCCATTGTAACTTGTTCATTAATCACTTTGACATATTCTTGGATTTAGTGTATTCATTCCATACTTTGAGCTAAAATTCTAATTGGGATTCTGTATGAATTTAATCATATCCAAGACTTTGGAAGAAGTTTGATCTCTTCCATTTCTTTTTTACTTCTCCCATTTTCGAACGTGTGTTTTTTCTATAATCAAATGTGACTATAGGAGACATTTTGTCAAATGTTTCTTTTGGGGAATATTGAATGTAATGATATTTAATAATTCTTTCAAGTGATTCATTTATAATTACTTTTTATGCAAAATCATAAGCATTACTTAGGATGAAGTCCATGTTTGGTTCATCATTATAGGCAAAAACATAATGCTGAGGATCCTTTTTTAAAAAAAAACTTTTGCTACCTTTATTTATTTAGAAGATCTACTTAATAATATATTGAAATAGGTGTTTGCTCAGAGAAAATAACATGCCACTCTTATATTTCTGTGCAAAAGTTAAATGAAGCATGAATGAGAGTCTCTCTTTTTGGACTGTGCGTTTCTGGAAGCCTCCAGTTTCATTTGATTTATTATGGTCTACAAAATTCTAGTGTCAGCGACAACCCTTGCCACATGTCATCTACGTTGTTATTAAAAATCAATTCTCCTGGGGGAGGAAGTGTTTCCAAGCGACAGCATGCAATCTGTTACTGTCATTTATTTATTATCAGAATTCCCAAGAGAACCTCAGTTAGAAATAATCAGCAAAAGCGTATCCAAGTTTTTGCACCTTTTTTTTTTAAGGACACATAGCTTGAAATCTGTCTAGGTTTGATGTGCAGTTAACAGACTTCTTTTATGCATGAGCCCCTTCTCTAATTGCTTTTCTTCCTGGGAAATTTTCCCTATTGCTATTAAATAGGAAAATTATCCTATCAGTCAGAATATGTCTCTGGCTACCAAACATAATAATCGGTGTCATAACATATGCCTTGTTTCAGTAACTCAAAGTCTTATTTGGGTTGGTTAGGGTTGGGTTGGCTTGGGTTGGGTTGGGTTAGCTTGGGTTGGGTTGGGTTAGCTTGGGTTGAGTTAGGTTGGGTTGCTTTTATGAGAACTGGACCAAGCTACCTTTATAACATGCCCTGTTTTGATAATATGTGACCATCAGAAAGAATTTGAAGAAACTCTGATTTATTGGCCAAAGAAGGTTTTACTCAGCTAATCTACTTAATCTTAGTTGAGAGCTAATGACTCCATATAGAATCAAGTACAGGCAGCAAGTTTTGAAATCAGAGCTAATCTAAATGTTCTTGCTTAAAGGAATCAATAAATCAAAGGATCAAGGTTTGCAAAAATGTCATCCGTCATCTCATATTTTTAACCAAGGAGTGGGTCTTCAAAGCGAGAAGTCTTTACTCCAGCTATCAGCAAGTTGCATCCATTTGTCATTTCTAATGTAGACAAACAGACTCCATACTCAGCCTTTTTCTCTTTCTTTTTTTAATGACTCCATCTTGGCCATTTCTTAATAAATTATACATTTTCAAAATGCTGCATAGTCTCTTCTCTCGTGAATATTCCCCATTCCCTTCCAATCGGGAAACTCAAGCATGTGTTTTTATGACTTCCTGGTTACCCCATTATTCCAGGCCAAAATATGTTTCACATGTAATTAGTGCTGGGATATACAATTTGGAATGGTCTTTGAAGCTTGGTTGAGACTGAGACAGACAGGTTTCTAATCTTGGAATTAAAGATTTCCAGACTTGTACATCTTGCCAATTTATTATTCCATATACCTGATGTTTTGGTGGTTCCTTCTATAATGGCATCTACGCAACTATGTTGGTGTGGGAGAAGGCGGGACAAAACCTTGGGGTGGGGTGAAAAGAGGGATAAGCCTAGAATCCCTACATAGTCACAAATGAACTAAGTCCAGACTCGCTTGAGTGCCACCGGCCTTTATCTAAAGAGCCGAGGTGGCACAGTGGTTAGAGTGCAGCACTGCAGCCTACTTCAGCTGACTTTTAGCTGCAGTTTGACAGTTCAAATCTCACCGGCTCAAGATTGATTCAACTTTCCATCCTTCCGAGATTGATAAAATGAGGACCCAGATTGTTGGGGGCAAGAGACTGGCTCTTAGAGAGGGCTGTAGAAGCACTATGAAGCGGTATATAAGTCTACATGCTATTGCTATTGTTATTATCTAACTGTAAGCAAATATTGACCAATAGTTGAGAAGATCCTTGTGCATAGATTTGTATCAAAAAATTAGAGTTCCTTGGTGGCTCACCTAATAAGTGCTCTGAACTAACTGTTTCAGTTTAGTTCCAGATGCCAGCAATTAGTGTCGGTTCGATTCTCACCAAGGCTCAAGGTTGACTCAGCCTTCCATCCTTTCGAGGTAGGTAAACTGAGGACCCAGATTG
>JANHFM010005543.1:299027-309028 GCA_032468115.1 Grayia smithii | reverse complement strand
CAGAATATGTCTCTGGCTACCAAACATAATAATCGGTGTCATAA
Source organism: Grayia smithii (assembly GCA_032468115.1). Lineage (NCBI taxonomy): Eukaryota > Metazoa > Chordata > Lepidosauria > Squamata > Grayiidae > Grayia > Grayia smithii. The sequence continues at coordinate 308,984 of JANHFM010005543.1, read as the reverse complement.
CATATGCCTTGTTTCAGTAACTCAAAGTCTTAATTCCTCTTAGCATATCTTTACACGCCATGTTTTAAGATGATTTTTTCCATGCATAAATTAGGATGTTGTTTTTTTTCAACCATGCACCAAAAGATATAGAACTACCAAAAAACACATGTAATTCATATATATAATTATAAAAAATGATGAAATTGCTTCTATGTCCCTATTGAACACAAATTCTGTGATTCAGCGTGTGACAGTATTTTGTAGATTAATTTTTGGTAGTTCAAGTTCAGGTTCAGCTCCGAAGTTCAGTTTTTCAAGGATTTTACTATTGATTTTAGAATTTCATAAAAATTACAAAGCATACTTTCAGTTCAGCAGTTAGGAAGCTAATACAATATTAGTAATAAAGGTGCAACTATTTTTGTTGAATCCAGTAGTTATACAGACACAATGCATACAAATTTAAAAAATGAATCTCCTCCAGAGAGCCAAAGTCACATAAGTACGTAGAAAAGGATATGGTCAAAAAGCAATGAGCTTTGTAATTTTTACTATAATTTTTCTTAGTATCATTTCAGGTGCTAAAGCTGGGCTTTGCACCAACTGTTGATTAGGGCAGATTCTACTCAGCATGGTGATAATTGGCTGAATAGAAATTCTGGAAAGCATAATTTCAATATATTGGGTAACATCTGATCTATGTAGCACTGTATTTATTAGAAAGAGTAATAGATATTGGCAAAATGCTGTCACTAACAATTTTGTCTATTACATTTGTTTCCGAAAAAAAGAAAAGAAAAAAATGAATATTTCCTATTTGTCTAGATCAAGGATTGAATAACTTTCCAGAATGTTGTCATGATCATGATCATGATTCCCAAGACAATTGTTGTCATGTTGTCTAATTATTCTAAATTGCTTATTCAGATTCAATTATGTTCATTTTTTTTTCTTTGAAAAAGTCACTGGTACTCTTTATTAAGGGAGCCAATTTGGTCTATTGATTAAGGTACTAGGATAGAATTGGTGTATCTGTATGTTCCAGTCTCACTTTAGGCATGAAACTAGTTCAGTGACCTCACTCTCCCTAGGACAAGGCAAATGGCAAATCATTTCCATTAACATTGACTCAAAGGCACACACACACACAAACACACACACACACACACACACACATTAAAAAGCTATAAATAAATAAAACACACTACCCCTTTTTTATTAAAGAAAAATATCAAATACTCTGTAATACTACCGTTATTTCCTTTATTTCCATCTTTATGCAATGCTAGGAGCATGGTGGCTTTCATAGTTATGATGCTGGGTTCTGTTTGAAACCCAAGTGCTGCCGTGGGGTGGAGTGAGGTGAGCTCTTTTCTTTCACTCCAGCTCCTTCCTGGGACTTGAAAGGAGCCCCCAATTGGCCGTTCCCAGGCAACGGTGATATTACCAGCTAATCCTTTCAACCCAGAAGCACCTCAGTTGCATCACATCTGATTGCATCATATTGCACTCATGTTAGAAGCACCTCAATGCTTCCTTGTAAAATCTTTCTTGGACAAAATAGTGGAGAACATAAACTATATTGCTTCTTAAGTTATTTAGTCAATAGGTATTAAAAGCTAACTTAAACTCTTTTTGTATCGTAACTGTATTCAAACATAATATTACTTTTTCTTTTCCTAGAACACTTCATGGCAATGATATATCCAGTGTCCCTGAAGGATCTTTTAATGATCTTGTGTCACTCTCCCACCTGTAAGTATTGTTATCCTCAAGAGATTATTAACTCTGTACAAATGGGAGATTGCTATGGGAAATTTGTATAGCTACCTCATGCCACACTTATCGTTATATGTATTTTATTTAGATAAATTCTATTTTCCAAGCAAAACTGAAAACAAAAAACCTTACCTTTGAAACCTTAATCATCAAAGAGAAAATAGATCATTTGTTAAGGCTACTTATATCAAAGTTAGACTCCAAAGCAAATTTTCAGCAAAATACGAAAAACTTATTTTAACCTAAATGGTGAAAAATATGTGGATAAATGATGAAGCAGGTTCATGCTATTGGTTCTTAATTTGCCCAGTAGTAGCATCATTGGTCCTTAAGTTTCCAGAATATTTTTTCCCTATTTAAATAGGATTGATCTCCACTTCTTCACTCCAAGGAGAATAGAATTGACATTGCTAGAAAAAAAAAAAACTAGAAAAAAATGACAAGTTAAAAGCCACGTAGGGACATATAGTTGCTGGAAAGATACCATCACGATTATGTTTTATGAACCATATTATATTATAGTTTCTTCACACCCCATTTAAATTCCTATATTTCCCATTTGCTGTATCAGGGTATTTTGGGAAGAATGGCATTCTGAAACAGTTTTCCAAATAACATAAGTCCAACAAGGAATTAGTGTTAGCCTATATTATATCTATTCACTTTTAACCCCATAGTGATCATGGAAAGGAATTAAAATACATGTTTAAATTTATAAATATTTCATCCTATTTTTTAAAAAATGAAGATTTAAGTTATTTGTGCAGTACGATACTTACTAATGATCAACATGATAATTCTTTATCAAAGGTCACGTTTGATGGCATTATTAAAGTCAAAATGATTTCCAGTTACTTTAAATTCTACTAAAAATAAACATAATTTTTCACATTCACTTAAATAAACATGATTTATATATGTTTGTGTTTACGTATACATACCTCTCTACTAGGCAAATTGATAACTACTGATTAAAATAATGGCCTGTAAAAAAACCCTATTTATAAAATTAATTGATCCAATCGTCATATCCACCATTCTTTCTCAACACAAAAAGTACCATGTATGGAACACAAAAATACCACACACATCTACTGATAATTCTTCTTTTAGAGAAGCTGCAAAAAATAAAAATACAGGATGGAGATACAATAAGAGGAAACATTAGGAAGGAGGAACAAAGCAAAACAGCACTGAATAAAATAAGATGAGAGACACAGGTAGCAGGGCAGGAAAGGAATGGGAAAGAGACTAGGCTAGGAGTTATTCCTTAGTAGCAGTTCAGCCTACTTTCCAAAGGTACATAGTCTTTGTAGCTGCAATTTGCCCCTCTATCTTCTTCTTTGGTTTTTAACAGATTAGTTTATTCTTATCAGCAAAAGTAACATACAAACCTACTGTAAATAGGATTTTGAGGAAAATCCTATTGGATAATCATACTTTATATATGCCATTTGGGGCATTATGTAATAATTTTCATTATAATTATTACAATAGCAGTTACCAGCTATAAATGATCTTCAAGAAACTGTTCCACAAAGAAAGAATTGTCCAATAAAAAGCCAGGAACAAAGAGAAGTAGTCTTATGAGATTTCCCCCCAAATTTTCACAAGGTTTCGGTAACCTTAGCCACTAATATGCCACTTGACAGTCATTCATCCTTCTTCATTCGTTCTGCATCACTGCATACAGTAAATGTAAAAGTATGGTATTTTCTTCTGAAATAATAAATTATGAGCCCATTAAGTATCTTGGCTGCCAACAGCAATCACATATATTGTTTACAGAATAGATTGACGAATCAGAGTTGAAATTATGTACATATTTAGAATTGTTTCATTCATTCAATATGCTAGGTACATATTATATCTCCTTATAAATGAATATTATTACCTTATTACTACCTACTTATCTTTGAAAATAATATGTAATATTTAGTATGTAATATTTAGACTACATCAATCGGAACCCTACAAGATAAAACAATCAAATAAGCAAACTGTCCCCAGTTCAAATTTATTTATGTTTGAAAAACACTACAATCCTTAAAAGTTTGAGATAGATCATAGCTGATTGTGATCCATAAACTCAACTTCATCCTACCTTACCTTTCCTAATCTGTGTCCTTTAAATTTAGTTGATTTTAAAATATTCTTTATATTGTATTTCCATAAATAGTAATAACATTGAGCCCAGGCCATATAATTAATATATTCTACCCAAACTACCCAAACTATATGTTATAGCTGTCAATTTTCTTGATCAGGAGAAAGGTGCAACTCTTCCATGGAATTTTACAAACTTAGATGAACATGAATTCAACTTGATCAACATCTTCTAACACTCTGCCATTACAATTAGTACAGTAAAAAGATGTGTATGCCAATATTGAACTAAATTAGACAATTTTATTTGCAATTTTGGATTCAAAATCATTGTGCACTTTGATTAAATCTTTTGGATTTAGACAATATTTGTAAAGTTGTAGTTATTATCAACCTCTAGATACTGTGCAGTGGCCAGCAACAACATTTACATATTTTAAATTACATCTTTGGATTCTATTTTAAAAAGCTTGCAACAAGGGCAAGATGCATGCAGTAACTAACGAGAATGATTGTGTTGAAGCAACAATGGCTTGCTGTTCATTATTGTTTGTGTTATGGCTCATTTCCATTTCCTCTTCAATTAGTTATTTTATTTTATTACTCAACTATTTTTAAGATTGCTTTCTTACCTTAAAAATGTTACTTTGTGTTATATAACATCCATGAAAAAAGTCTACTTTTTTTTTCTTTCCAATGACATCTTTGGGAGAACCTGAGAAAATAAACATAATTTATTATGTTTTGTGTGCCCCATCCCCCCAATAAATGTTATTCTCTTGTTGGTTAACAATGACATTTAAATCTACATGTTTAAAACAAGTGAAAGAGCAAAGCAGATAATGTAATCACACTGTCAATCAAAAAAAGCTGCTAGCAATGAGAGGAAGGACACAAAATTAAAATGATGGAACTGATATTCCTCTTTTTATTTGGTGCTTTGCCCTATTTTTTGCCCTAAATTATTAGTGGCAAAATATTGTTGACCAATTGGATCTTTATTGATCCAAAACAGCTGTTCAGACACATTTGTATAGTAAACTGTATAGTATAGTATAGGTTTGTATATTGTATGTACATGAGCATGAGCTCATATATAGTTAACCCACATAATCTTTGTCGGTGTGAAAACACAGACAAGATATAAACTGGGTCCCTTTAAGGAAACTTTGTTCTTCTTATTTAATTTTAAAGTATGAACTCTTGCAGTAATTCAACTCATGAACTCTCAGCATGAGTTTGTCTAGGGCAAGCTTCTTTAATCAGTCAAGTCTGTGGTTTTATATCAACAACTTTAGTTTATAATTTTATCCATCAGTATTCCATCTGCTTTTTTTCCTCAGTAAATCATTTTTAATATCGACTCCTTTCTAAAACATATTTATTTTATCTGTAAAGAAAAAGTCAACATCCAGAATTATCTTTTGATCATTCTTTTTGTAAATAATTTTCTAACTTTCCCTCTAGGGGCTGAATCCAACTAATATTTTTTTCTCCACAGGAACAATTTCTAAGCTTTAAGTAAAAACTTAATGTCAAAAGCAGTCTCACTTAACCTTTAGACCGTTACCATAAAAAAATTGTTCTTGAACTTCAAGGGTTTCTGAACTCTTAAACCTTATATTAAAACAGAACCTTTACAGAAAGATGGACTTAGAAAATATGTTCAAAAAGCCATTGAAATGGACATTTCTTAAATATTTCAACTTCTCTAAAAATTTGCAACCATTACTTGTTGTTAGAAACTTTTCTAAAAAGTCAAAGAGGAATATAAACATCATCATATTGAATATGTCAATCAATTCAATATAATACCTAGCATTTATTTCATTATATTCCATCTTTCTTCTAAAATTCTTTAGAAAGGATCATCCCTCATTTTATACTCACAACCAGTAGTGGTTTTCACTTACCTTCGCTACTGGTTCAGAACTGTGAGTGCACATGCACACTCACTTCACTTGCATGTGGCGGTTCTGCACATGCGCAGAGCATCTGTGATGACGTCCGGGCAGGTGGGCGGAACCTCCACCGCTGCCACTACCGGTTCACCCGAACTGGGGTGAACTGTTAAAAAAACACCACTGCTTACAACCACAAATCTATGAGTTAGGTCCAGTTATTAAATTTCTCCCAGCCAAAGTCACCCAATTAATTCTGTGATTGAGACTTGATATAAATCTTGAATTTTACCAGGTCAATTTCAATACAGTCAAAATTACTCTACAATGGTTCTCAATACCAGCTGGAATAAACTCACTAATCTTAAGAAGTTCATAGAGATAATATTGATTCACTTGATAAAAAACTCTTACTGTATTAATGTTTTGGTTCCATACCCATTTATCTGGAAATAAACCCTACTGAATTTAATGAAACTTCTGAAAAGTTCCTGTTGTAAATTCCCATATTCTTTTGGGAGTAACATCCATAGTTCAATGGTTATTATTTCTTAGTAGAAATATATAATATTGCACTGTAAATAAAATTATTTCTAATAATTATATTAAACACCTGTTCTTTAAAAATGTTAATATTTTAATAATTCTGATATTAATATTATCAGAATTATATGAATCATTTCCTTATTCCATAATCATAGCAGGGAAATTATGATTATCTACAAAATAAGTTATTTAAACTCTTAGCTTGCAAAAATAGCAATGCATTAAATACCAGTACTTAATATATACTCTAAGAACAAAATGCAAAAATAAAATGGCAATACAGATGGTCCTTAACTTGCGACCACAATTAAGCCCAAAATTTCTGTTGTTAAGTGAGATATTTGTTAAGTGAATGTTGTCCCATTTTACAAAGTTTCTTGTTACAGTTGTTAAGTGAATCACGGCAGTTGATAAGTTAGTAACCTGTTCATTAAGTTTGTTAAGCTTCCCCATTGACTTTGCTTCTCAGAAGGTTGAAAAAGGTGATCACATGACGTTGGAACACGGCAATGGTCATAAGTATGAACCGGTTGTCAAGTGGCTGAATTTTGATTACATGAATATGGGGATGCTTCAAAGGTCATAACTGTGAAGAAAGGTCACATGTAACTTTTTTCAGTGCTGTTGTAACTTTGAATGGTCACTAAATGAACTGTTGTAAATTGAAGACTACCTGTAGAAAGCCAAAAGTTGCTTGAAAAGTTATTAAATCTTCATGTAATAATAAGAGTAGCATCTCATTTATAGGGTTGGATGCAACTTGCTTTCTAAGACAAAGAGATGGGTGACTGTGGAATGGAGAATAAATAAACAGAAATTGAGAAAATATTAATGTGTATTCTGATGGGTAGTCATTTTTTTCATTATCCTTACTTGTGTTTTGTAATCAGTGATAAGACCACCACACACAAATTTGTCTTTTCACCAAATGGAGAAGAATCATTTGCTTTTTATGTAAGGTATAACGGCTTCCAACCAGAAATTAAATAAGATACTGATCCAGAGTTGCTTGGAGCTTTTGATGCGAGAAGCTTGTTAAGTTCTTAAAATTACAGGAATTAGATTGGGATTTTACATTATTTAAATTCAAATTAAATTTAACCATCTTTTATCTGGAGCTACGCATGAAATCTTGTTCCAAGCTGCCCTGAGTGGTGAAACTAGATTGAGGATTGCTTTTAAAAAATCTTCTCTACTTGTGCCTAGTCTCCTTATTCTGTGGCTATTTACTTCCAACTCCAATTACCCTTTTAGATAATCCTGATCCACTATTTAGTTCCCATGTATTAAGGTGAGTATATGCATTGAAATTCTTGCACAACTATAGGTACAAAAAGAATGGCATTGTAAATACTGGCAGATGTTGGCAGCTATCAGAGACCAAGAACTGGTATTAAGAACAGGATTTATAAATCAAGGAATTTTCTTCTAATGGTACCAGCATAAAGAAAGGAGTCATGTAATTGGACAAATGTCTTTTTCCCTCTCTTTTTTTTAAACCCAATTTAGGGCACTCGGTACAAATCCTTTACATTGCGACTGCAGCCTGCGCTGGCTTTCAGAGTGGGTAAAGGCAGGCTACAAAGAGCCCGGCATTGCACGATGTAGTAGTCCAGATGACATGACTGACAGACTTTTGCTAACAACACCAACTCAGCATTTCCAATGCAAAGGTAGGTATAATTCTTGGTCCTCTGCACTTAGATAGGTGACCACCAGGAAATTTCAGTAGAGACCTTTAGCCTGTACTAGAAAAATATTTTTTTTTTAAAAAAAAAAAAGGCAATTGCAACCCACTTTTCTACTACTTATAATGGAAAAAAACATGGACACATTGGACGCAGCCTAAGAAAGCCTTTACTTTTGAGTATAAAGAATTGAAAAGTGAGGAAGGTAAAGAATTAAAATTTGGTGATGAAAGCATGCCATGATTCAATCCTAATTTGCCTTCATAATCTCGAAACTAAACCGAAGCTACACACTTCTCTTCTGCCTAAAAATTCCGTTTCCAAAAACATGACTGTGATATATACATGGTGCTTTCTTTTAATTTTGCAGTTCCATTGCCCTTAAATCTACTGTTTTCCTGTATTAAAGGATACTGTTTCGTTTCCAGTATTTGTGATGTTCAATTTTCTGCCCCACTGATCATTACAGAGCCACTCATATGCCTGTCAAAGACAATTATATTAAGGATGCAGGTGATCCATAAGAAAAGATTTGGGTGTGTGGAGGAATGACAAGCAAATATCTTCAACTCCGAATTTTACTGAAATTTACAGCAGACTTACATCAAAATTGGGTTTTTGTCTGAAAATTGTGGATTAAAAAATGTATTCAAAATGAATAAAGTTTACCATTGAAGTTCAATACCGGTTATGTTTGAAATGTGTGAGATTTATTTTCTCTGCTTGATTCATTTTTAGTTTATTTCTCTATTACACATACAGTCATTCATTCATTACAGGAACAAAAAGTGATATACATCGTTCCCATCTCCCCATTGTGAGATAAAATAGTTATCTCATATCAGAACTTCAGCTTGACAGAATGCTCCAAAAGACGGTACAGGGATGGCTTTGAAAGAAATGTGGCAATTCTTTGTAACATTTGAGTTTAACCCTTAGCATTTTCTTAAAACAGGAAAGTGTGTGGGGTTTCTAGTGTTTCGTGACCCAGGCTACTTCAACAGGCTGACATTTCTTTCTTTCATTTTGCTTTGATAGCCTGATGAAATGAATCTTTCTTAAGATAATATTTTTTGCAAGTTAGCTTTGTTCCAGCACAGCGTTTGTACTTGAAGTGCACTAACTAAGGTCACTGATACATAATATAGTAGCAGCACTTAAACTTCCAAGAGAATATTTCTTATTTTGTTTATGTATTTATATCCATGTGTTTATATGGACCATGCACAAAAGACTCTGAGTAATATTCTTGTATATGAGTCGATCTCTCAAAAATGTTTTAAATTGTTGTCAAACTTTTTCAAATATATTCTTGTTTTATTGCAGGAACTGTCGACATCAGCATTGTGTCCAAATGTAACCCTTGCCTATCTACTCCCTGTAAAAATAATGGGACTTGCAACAATGATCCCGTGGATTTTTACCGATGTACTTGCCCTTTTGGCTACAAGGTAGGGTAACTAATAATAGATGGATTTCAGCATTGAATATCAATAGCAATAGTACTTATGTACCGCTTCATAGTGCTTTACAGCCCTCTCTACGCGGTTTACAGAGTCAGCATATTGCCCCCAACAATCACATAATACAGGATTACAGGGAGAAGATTGCTCTGAAGAGAAATGAGTGTTGTTCGAACTGCACAGTGAACAATGATACTAAACATAACCCTGCATCTCAAACACTTGTTTTTCTGAAGTGAGTGTAGATATTTTTACAAGCAGAACAAGAGTTCCTATGCCTGTAATATGTTGTTGTGGTTAGTTGCGAATTTGTGTCCGACCCATCATGACCCCATGGACAATATTCCTCCAGGCCTTCCTGTCCTCTACCATCTTCTGGAGTCCATTTAAGCTCATGCCTACTGTGTCAAGGTTGCAGAAAACCTTCGCTGAAAGAAAACTCCTTCTCGATCATGTCTCAAAAGTTCATTTTATTCGGAGAAGTAAACTGGC
>JANHFM010005543.1:279048-290633 GCA_032468115.1 Grayia smithii | reverse complement strand
TTGTAATGTAAACACCTGAAAGGCAGGTGTTTCCTCGACCTTTCTCACAAGCGCAATGGCCCACATCTAATGAAAATTAGAGTCTACGGCGCCTACTTGGAAATAGGACCTATTAGACTCACCTGGAGATGGATAGAGAAGCGGTGTCTTGGTTCCTAAGACCATCGGAAATACGTGTTTTCCGATGGTCTTATGCGACCCTGTGAAAGGGTTGTTCGACCCCCAAAGGGGTCCTGATCCACAGGTTGAGAAGCACTGCTGTAGGTGATGCTGTCCAAAAGCAAACTGCAAGACTTAAAGGACAAATGATCAGGGCATTTGGGAGAAAAACTTTGCCAGACATAGATCTTGACTTGATTTGACGATGCCACTTTTATTTAAAGGACAGAGGAAGACACAAAAGGATACTAACTTGATAGTAACCAATAGAAGAAGTTAGATGTGAAGTGGAAGTAGGAAAAACTTAAGATAAAGTGATCCTGAGAGATATCATTGCCCTAGCATTCAGTCCTGAGCCATCTACTCTTCAATAGCTTATTGTCTTGTATGAACATGGTGAGGCAATGCTTACCATATTTGAATAGGGTACAAAATTGGGTGGAAAAACTATTGTCCTGGAAGGCAGAAATAAAACTGAAAATAAAACTTCATATTTGCTGGATAGAGAAAATTGCTGGAAGTAATGAAATAATATTTAGTTGAGGCAAATCTGCTAGATATATAGGATACAAAATATGTTGGAAAAGCAATTAATTGCAAACAGAAAAGAAGCAGAGTCAGCTGCAATAAAAAGGGGTCATCACAGTTATAAGTGTATCACTAGAAATATAATTTCTAATCACAAGAAATCATCATTCTGCTATATTCTGCTATTATTATCATACTTTTTACACTGTATTTAATTCTGGACACCATACAGGGCACCAGAATTCAGGAAAAGTAAAACCTCAGAGAAATTAGAACATGGTCAGAGAAGTGCAGCAATGATGATTAGGCGACCGGAAGTTTTTATGAAGAGACTCAAAGAACTAGGAATGTTCCAGGGGCGGGTTCCAAATCCCATTGCTACTGGTTCTCTTGCATGCATGCATGTGCTTGCACGCAGGTAGGGCGCTTCTGCGCATGCGCAGAAGTGTCTCGGCGGGTGGGTGGAGCCTCCCGCCGCCGCTGCTACCAGTTCCCCTGATCCGGTGTGAACCGTTAGCAACCTACCACTGGAATGTTCACCTTAGAGAAGGGAAGGCTATTGTAAATACCTTCTAGGAATTCATACAACAATGTTTTACATTTGTTTTCTAGCACTTCAAAATACGGGACAAAGAATAAAAGCCTTAAGCAACAGGGAGGCAGAATCTAACTGAATGTTAGTAAAATGACCTCAAAATATGAACAAGCCAGTTCTGGAATCAGTGATGTGTTTAAGAAGAGGCTATTGTCACAGATGCTTTAATCTGTGGTGAGCTGGATGTTGGATTTATTGGCCTAATGTACCCTCCCAACTGTATCATTCCATAATTTATTTAATGATAAACTATTTGGTCTCAAATGTTTCTTTCTCTTTGTGACCATTTGTTCTTTTTATTTTGCATAAAATAGTATTCATAGTAAACATTACTTGTGCCCATTTCACACATTCTCTTTCCATCCTCCAAAAGTAAGCACATAAAGGATGCTATTTCTAATATCCTGAAATTATTAATGCATATAATGTCAAGCACCAGGGAATACAGGAGATTCAGGCAGTTCAAATGAGTATAAAGCTTTATTACAAGCTTAAGTTCTCTATAAAAATCTGAGCTACTAATGGTCAAGAGAAATGAGCAAGAGTTAAGAAGGCATTCAAGATGGGCTGGACTTAGATCTCTTGCATGCATTCAGGTCTCATGACTTATGATGTCTTTGACCCCTTTTTTGGGCTCAACCTGGTCATCTCCTACATACAATTATTTTTCAAAATAGTAAAGTCTGGTCTTAGCCTTTCATCTTGAGATATAGAATATAATAAAATTGGATATAAAAATAGCTTTTGACATAATTTCTGTTTATTTTACGACTAAGATAAATAATAGCAAAAATATACACTCTTACGATTAAGACAAATAAGAGCAAAAAGATTTGCTTACCCCCTTTAGCTGTCTCACCTGAAAATAAGCAAAAGATTCACACTTTCATACCATTTAATTACTGCTGACATTTTAATAGTATTTTTCACTGAAGAAAATAGAGTTCAGGAATATTTCATTCCGACTGAGTCATGCCCATTGTAGAGAAGCCTTACAGCTCCTATGTTTATTGGAAATTTTCTTTTTGTAGCTGGACCATATCAATTTGAGGATGTTAAATTCTGCCGATTTACTTCCAGTAGCACAATATTCACTTAAAAACTTGTTGGGGGGGACGGGGGGGAGGAAACTGATATATATTTTATACTGTGATAATAGTCCATAGTTGATGGATAAGTTCAATGTTTATGAACTATTGAATGTGTCCAATTGATATGCAGGTGTGTATAGTTATTTAGCTAAAGGGCCTTAAAACATTTGCTGGAGAGAAAAAAAAATCTGAATACAACAGCTGATTTGTAAACCAAATACATCTGGCCAACATGTATATCATCCAAAGACTAAATTACTTGATCAGAGCAAGCTAATGTAATTTAGTACTTCCAATATGTGTAGTCATATCAAAATTTACCAAAAGAGCGGACCCTAAAATAGCATTACATTTTGTACATTCTGTATACAGTTTATATATGCCCTTATGTTGAAGTGTAATTTCTGAGTGAAAAAGAAATATAAATTGTTATCATACTGTACAGGCAGGACCAAATGATCTTTTAGGTACTGATCAAAAACAAAGGAGCATAGTTTAATTGGGAAGCTACATGAATTTCCTAATAGATTTGGCCAAGTTCAATAATACTAATAGGCATATCCAGAATATTTATTTGTCTGTCTGTCCCCTTCCTTCCTTCCCTCCCTCCCTCCTTCCTTCCTTCCTTCCTTCCTTCCTTCCTTCCTTCCTTCCTTCCTTCCTTCCTTCCTTCCATCCATCCATATCTATCTGTCTGTCTGTCTATCTATCTATCTATCTATCTATCTATCTCTATCTATCTATCTATCTATCTATCCATAATATATTTAATCTATCTATATTTTTATCACTGGGGAGTCAGGAGGGACATAACTACATTAGCTTTTTGGTGAATTGGTGAATTCAGTACAGGTGGCTTCAAATGTATAACTCATTTATCCTAGTGATTTTCCATGACCAAAGATATTTTCATCTTCAGAAACTCCAAACTTCTTGACCCTGTTTTCCCATATTTTGGGTCACACCATTATGCTTGGGAATCTACCTTTCAATTGATCACATTGGCTGAAGCCTTGGTTTGACAAGCAAATATGGTTTGCATTTCATGAAATGCCAATCCCATGATGGAAATGCATGAGAGAATTCACATACTTTTTGCAGATTTTTTTTCAAGTATTCTCAAGCTCATTGGACCTCTGAACCCATATCACATCAACAAAGAATGTATATATATAGTATCTAAACTATGTTGAATTCTTTGAGAAATAAAGAGAACACCAAGGAGAATTTTTGGTGAATTGATGAATTCAGTACAGGTAGTTACTCAGTTAATGATCGTTCATTCAGTGACCATTCAAAGTTATAATGACCTGTGACTGACAGGTCACAGCTATCCCAGCATCCCCACACAGGCATGTAATCATGATCGGAGTTGGGTGGGTTCTACTTACCTTTACTACCAGTTTGCAATGGGAGCATATGCGCGTGCGCTTCTGCACTTGTGCAGTTCACCAAATGTGACATCAGGGCGGGTGGGCAGAGCCTCCTGACATTTTTACTACCGGTTCTCAAGAACCTGACAGAACTGGGAGCAACCTACCACTGATTGGGGTGCTTGGCAACCATCTTGCACTTACAGTGATTGCAGTGTCCCACAGTCATATGATTGCCATTTATGATCTTCCCTGCTGGCTCCCCAAAAACAAAGTCATTGGGGAAGCCAGCAGGGAAGGTTGGAAGTTGTTCAGCAACTTCCATATCCTTCAGTGATCACCTTCAGGCTTGCCACACATGCACTGCACCTCTCCATACACCCTTGCATACAGCAGCAGCCACCCCGAAGCTTTTGTTGTGGCTTGCCAGCACCCTAAGTAGCCCAAGCCCTACTACATTCACATTGTCATGTCAATTCTTTGCACACCATCATGCAACATCAACCCCCAAATCCTGCTGCACTTCTGTAACCACTCTGGCAGCTTCCTTCACCGTCCAACACCCTACAGCAGCCCCACCCTACAGCAGCCCCACGCCCCACCCCACTCATTCTGCCACACCAACCCCTTTTGTATTTTCACACAGCCAGTAGCAGCCACTTACCTGGCCACCTACCTGCTTACAAGCTTGAGACTTGCAACTTCTTGCTGGCTTCTTCAGTGACTTTCCTTCTTGGTACCTGGCATCAAGTTGCAAGGAGACCCTTGCTTAACAACCTGGGTTCCTCACTTGATGATATCAACAAGGCATCCTGGGATTACCATCACTAACTACATGGCATTGCATTGTATATTAAACATTGCTTAATGGTGGAAATTCTGGTCACAAGTACTGCCATTGCCCATTACCTGCAATTAAAGTCAATGAAATGAAAATTTGCAGTGCATACACATACTGTTTGAAGGACTGCAGTCTTTTTAATGGTATACTTTTAATTGCCTATACGTGTTCAGGCAGGTGGCATACAGAAGCAGAAAATAAAAATAACCAACTGGGTCACCCCGTTTGTCTTCCAAACTGAAAGAAATAATCTGCCCTCCTAAACTGAGACCTTGTATGCCATGTTGTCATGTAAAGCACAATTTTGTGGCTGAGTTATAAGCCCCTGAAAAAGACGATATTGTAATGGAAACGGATGACATGATTAATGGATCACTTTATTTAATTAGAGTTCTTTTATCCTCTTACTTTCTTCTTGGCAAAAAAGATGCTGTGCCAGCTCTTCTTCACTTCTCTATCTGCCTCGTGTGATCTCTTGAATCACCACCAGGTCAGACAGAAGACATATTTTATTGGTTCTAATGAGATAGCCGACAGGCAAAGAAAATATTTCATACAGATTGAGTGCCCTTTAAACAGAATTGATTCAAGCAGTTTGTTTTCCTTCATCCTTTCTAAAGTTATATCCCCATTCCTTCCAATATTATGGCTTATGAGCAATCGCTATAAGATGAATAGTGCAAGCAGCTCTTCTGTATAATCTTTTCAAATCATTTTATGGCACTTAAAAAAAAAAGTACGCTTTAGTAAAGCACTGCTTTGTTCTGCTGCACAGCTATCCACCTCATTGATCTTAATTCTCCTAAAAAAAAGGCAGAGGAAGGAATGACTTGTTCCTTTTGCTAAGGTGAGAAGTGGATTGCCTTACCAGTTAAATAAGAGATAATCAAATGTGCCTGATTTATCAGGAGTAACTTCCATACAGTTGCTTGTTTTTATTTTGCAATTATTGTTGCTCTTTTAATTCAGTTATATTGATTATTCAGAGAATTTACTTCCTCCATTTTTTATGAAGGAAAAAATTTACCATTACCCAATAGACAAGTAAAGACCACACAATCTACTTTGGCCAAGTTTATCTGAACAGCACTAGAGACAGAATATAAGGTCCTGCCAACTATGAAGAACAGTCTTATAAAGTCTTATAATAAATGATGATCAGTAATGAAGTCAAATGTTAATCATTTTATTTTAATAAATGGGTTAGATTTTCTTATTACAGTGAGAATATACATTAAAGCAGAGGTCTGCATAAATCAACTTTGGGGTTAATTACTTTCTAGTTCCCATCTAAAAATATAAATACTGGTTAAGATAACTCATGAACTGACATCTGCAAAAGCCTAAGCAAGCTTTAGGAGACTTACTTGAGTTCAGGGACCTTGGTAATTTGAAGATCCTGGTTTGGTCATTATTCAGATGCTTGTTTGATCCCTTCAGTTCCAGGAGTTTCCTGGAAAATGTGCTGTGCTCAAAGTCTGACATGGATTATAGAAACACAGTTCCCAGGGAAAAATCAAAGGTCTGTATAAGAAAGAGGAAGGTGGTATAAGGAGGAGGAGAATTGGGTTGAGAAGTGAATGCATGTTCACGAATGGAAATGTTGAGGTTTAGGTGAAAAAAGTTAGATTAGTAACTTTTAGTAACTTATTAGTAACAGTAAGATTAAGAATTGATTTATGGTAAACATAGGCAAAATGCTGTAGGGTGGGGGACATGACTCCAAAAGACAATGAATCCTATCTTAGCTGATAGAGTCCCAATAGTCTAATAAAGGCAAATCAAAAAAAGCATTTCTCTATCTTAATCTAAGTCACAAAAGTGACCCAACCATAAATTTTGGGAGAATTGGCAAAACTGAGCTATGTAGGATCCTTTGATTAAATCAGCAACTCATCTAAATAGACAGTCAAAACTCTCGTCCAAAAATCATGTAAAATATTATTCATAAATCTTTGAAAGATCAAGAGATTGCACACCAATTTAAACAACATATATATTCAGAATTCTCATAGTGAGAGTCAAAAGCAGTTAATTATATGTTTTTCATTCATGAAAAATATACTATAGAGCCCTCTGAGATCCAATCTGGTAAAAATGCATTCTAAGAGTTAAGAAATGAAGGGATGAGTGTAGTTGACATCTAAGGCTTGCATGGTTCTGTCATAGTATTCATGGAATGGAGATAGGAAACCACCATCTTGACAAAAATTTTAGGAGTACAGTCTGGAAAGGAGGAAGGGAAAGTAACTTGTAAATTTTGTGATAAATTGCTTTAAGCTACTAACTCTGTATTACCAATCAGTAAGTAGTATTTTTTTATTCTTGAGCCCAAGAATGAAATTGAATAATCGCTGAACAAAAATGAAAAGTCTGTGAGGTCCTTGGTGCTCTTTGAACTTGATTGTGTCAGGATTCGTACAGGGTACGAGCTGACAGATTGTTTCCTGGTAGATGATACATTACCAAACCAAGTAACATCATCAGTGGTAGTAGGGAGTGGGGTTTGCTCTCATTTTTTATACTAGTAGCTTGCCCTGTCAATATTACTGGGAATATTCTTGGTGGTTCCTTGATTGGGAAATTGTTTGCTTTTAGCTTGTAAATCTGAGCTGGTACTTTCTTTTCTGGAGTATTGTTTGCTTAATTGTTGATATAATTGTTAATTGTTTAATTGTTAATCTTGAGGTTAATCCCTGCTTATCTGGGTGTTGATTGCTGGTGAAAAGGTATTTGGTCTTTTTGTTTCCTTTGTAGCTTCTTGATTGTCCCTTTGAATAGTATGTTTATCTCTATGTGCCTGTTGATGGCCAGTTTGTCTGAGTGCCAGGCTTCCAGGAATTTTCTACTGCTTTTGGACTTGACTTGGTTTAGAATGCCCACAGTTTCTCAATTGAAACTATTATTAATTATGTCTATGTATTGTGAAAGTAAGGAGCTTTCATCATGTTTTCTATTGGTGTTCATGGATGGATTCTGCTAGTCTTTTGGCTGTTTGCCCTACAGTACATAGTGGCCATTGCAATTCCTACACTATATGCTGTCGTCTTCTTCTTCTTCTTCTTCTTCTTCTTCTTCTTCTTCTTCTTCTTCTTCTTCTTCTTCTTCTTCTTCTGCTGCTGCTGCTGCTGCTGCTGCTGCTGCTGCTGATGGGTCTTTTGGTTTACTTAGGATGTTTTGGAGGAATTTAATTGGTTTGTCTGCTATGGTGATGCCATGTGGTTATAATCTATTGGTGATTCCTGAGATGTTTTTGATGTATGGCAGTGAAGAATCCTCTTCAGAGCTTCTGCTGGCTGTGCTATATTGGATTGAGTGGTCAGGCACTTTCTGATCAAGTTGCAATGATATCCATTTTGTTGGAAGATGTTGTATATATGATATGTTCCTTTTTCTGATATTCAGTGTTAGAGAAATTCTGTGTGGAGATAGAGGGAATGAAGGAGAATAATGATGTCTACCCTTCCCATTAACATATTCTCATATTCTGCTGCAATTCCTTTACTTTTCTGTTGATGTTCAAGCAAACCTGGATTAATCCTGTCAAAGTTAATCAGGCGC
The DNA here is from genome assembly GCA_032468115.1 of Grayia smithii. Lineage (NCBI taxonomy): Eukaryota > Metazoa > Chordata > Lepidosauria > Squamata > Grayiidae > Grayia > Grayia smithii. The sequence continues at coordinate 282,485 of JANHFM010005543.1, read as the reverse complement.
CTTGATAAATGACTGTGTCCTCTATTTCATCTGGTAGTCAGTTCAGCCTCTTTCATTCTAGCTCATATCCTGAGCTAATAGCCATCTCATCAATATATTTCCTCTCTAAATGCTTCACATGTCATAGGTAATGGTTTTCACAGTCTCAAGTCACTTGCTTGACAAGCTCTTTAAAGTTAGTTCTCAGGTGTACCATGAAATGTTCCAGTTGCACCAGCTAAATCTGAACTGTACTGGGTTGTTCATTTTACACATCCTTCAGTCATTAGGCTAATTATAAATCCCATGATGGTTCACTTGATAGGGAAGTAATTTGATTTTAGGAAGATGTATAATTCATACTGAGTAAGGAAGGCAGTAAATTTGGTCCGATTCCCATACTGATGTGGAAAGGAAATACTTTGTATGGGAGCACTGAAACTGTTGCAGTTGCTTCCTCAATGACTGCAGAATCTTTGGCAGACTAGTAATGAGAGGGGGATTATTTATTGTGATTGAATCTCCTCAAAAATTGGACAATCTATGCGAGGCCTTCCAGGTACAATAATTAAATGTTTCCTGTTCCATATTCCCAGGTAAACTCAAGAAAGTTAGGTAAATTGATTTACTTCAGAGAATTTAAAGTTCTCACTTCATATCTAGGAATCCTTCCCTTTAGTTCCAAAATATGAATCCTCTTCCTTCTGCCTATTTGAATCCATGGCTACATGGATGCTTATTTCTCAATCTTGAAGATTTCTGCCATCTGCTTCTTGTTTATAAAATATTTTTTTATTAGAATGGGAATCAGAAAATCCTGCCCTTGAGCTCCACCTCTTGATTGTTTCGGTCCATATGTGTCACTGATTGGAGCAAGAGACTAGCATCTTCATTGATAGTAGAATCCCTAGAGAGTCTACATTCATGATCCCTAGGCATCTGCTCACTTGCTATAGTAAAGACTATAGCAAAGTCTGTCAAGCTATCAGGCCTCATACCAGGATTCAAAAATCAAAAGTCTCTAATTCAAACCTTCATTGGCAGGAGATGCACTTCCAGGTAGATTCCTACCTTTATTTACCGATAATAATGAACCCTCAACAATGAATCATTGGCCATTTCACTCTAAAAAGACAAAGTAACTATGTTTGGGATCCAAAGTTTAAAATGTATAATTCTTCAAATTTTCTACTTGAATCAATGGATACAAGGCAGCCTTCATAGGTTAGTTGATTCATAATAGCATAATAACTTCTATAGGCTGGGAATCACAGATTCTCACCTTACCAGTTTTCATTCTTAGATCATGTTCTCTCTTTCCTTTTTTGTGAAACTGGGACTGCACATCTCCCAGGCCTCTGAAGGTCTCCAAACCAGTGAAGGAGCAAATGTGAAATAACAATCCAAACTAAACATGGAGAAGGCACGACTTTTACTGTTCCTAGGGCTTGACTTTAGGAGTTGACAGACAAGATTCCAATTGTCTCTAAGTATTATGTTATTATTTACATAGCTATGATTTCTGATTCCCAAGGCAGTTACAGATAAAAATTAAAAATAATATAACAGCAAAAATATAACAAAAGGAAGAATGTAGATGGGAAATTTGACACAAAAAAACCCACAAACACGAACACAAAGAAATAAAGTCACACATTTTCAGCAGGGGGAAGTCTTCCTAACCCATCACTAATGTTGAACAGCCACATAATAGTGGCTAGAATGTTTTTTTCTGAGTTTCAGCTCATAAACATAGGGCATCCCCACCTGGGGACAAAGGAACTGTCTTTTGTGCTAAAACATGAGAATTGTATTATTGTAATATGTTTTTCTTGGAACAGCATTTGAAGCTATTGTGCAAATTGGAAAGAGCAGCACAAAATAGACAATGTCTCTTGAAAATCCTGTATTTGTCCCTGTTAAAGCAATTCCACTAACTGTTTGTCTTCTGAGCTCAATGCAGTATATTTACAGTTATACATACAGACTTATATAGCTTAGGCCTAAAGTATTTAGACGACTTCCTCTTCCACATAGTCCTTCTGTACAAGCATGGTACCTTTTGCAGATCCTGCCAATAGCTAATTTCATTTTTCTGGGTTGAATCCCATATTATGGAAGAAATGGTGACTGAAGTCAAAGCAAATTCCTTTCTTGTTATGGTACAACAGGACTAAAACTGAGTTTTCCACCCGGCCTTTCAATATTTCATGGTTTACATTTGTGGTATTGTATTTCTTCTTCATTTTGCAGTATATATGTTTTCAAAATAAAATTATAAAAGGGAAATTGGTGTTTTCAGAAGTAATTATCATCAGAATATTTAGTACCTTTAAGTTCACCAGTAAAGTTCACCACTACTGACATTATTATATAAATAATGCCAGATTGTTAAAATTTATGAATATGGCTTTGATCAAGTCATGCTTATCACACCTTAGCTGTATTCTCCATTTTAGTTTTGACCCAGAAAAAAAACTATTCCTTCTATTTCTACTGCATACATGTTTACTTCTAAACAGTAGTGTGCGTGTCTCTGTGTGTGTGAATGTGAATGAGTGTGTGTGTGTGACATCTGTGGCTTTGTGTAATAGAACAATAAAATTTAATAGAACACATACATATAGCCTTGATGCCTAAAGTTACATAATCCAGGAAAGATTTACTGCTAAGGCATGAATTGGCTTTCTTATTGGGTATCCAGAAAAAACAATTGAATATATCTACAATTATGTGTTGTGCCAGAATTGTGAAGCATGAATCTGGAACAAACTACAAAATTCACTGAAGCTGATCTGCCATCTGTATGCATCCGGACTTGTCATCTGCCCATTGAATTGCTAAACTGCATCATATGGCAGAATTGAAAAGATCTGGACAATCCCATATGTAGCTATGTGTCTTAATTAAATGATCCACTATTCTTCTTTAATGGTATCTTCTTACCCCCCCCCTTTTTTTTTACAGTCCTCCTCCACAGATTTAATTTCTGTGATAAAGTGTAAATATTAAATTATGAAAAATTACCTCAGCCTGAGAAACTTTTGCTTATGTGCTGAAGTTAGAATCTGCATAAACTTTCTAATTTAGTATCCCTTTCTCTTCAGAGACTTCCCCTCTTGTTTGCATGTGTGTTTGTATACGCAGTTCCTGTTTCTAAGTCATTTTAGCCCAACATGCCAGTTAATGTCCATATCTCCTTTATTTCTATATTAAAAGCTGTTCCTGCCCTACTGGATTTGAAGGGAAGAAATGTGAACTGAATCCAGATGACTGTGAAGATAACGATTGCGAGAACAACTCAACATGTATGGATGGGATAAACAATTACGCTTGCCTTTGCCTACCCAACTATACAGGTCAGCATATCATTCTGAGAGATTTTAGAAAAAAACATCTCCAGATGTCTCATATGTCACATAGACTCTCATGTATCTTAGCTGATCCTTTTTCATGCT
>JANHFM010005543.1:132534-143809 GCA_032468115.1 Grayia smithii | reverse complement strand
GCCTGCCAGAAAAGCCAGGTTTTAACTGCTTTGCAGAAGGCCAGTAGGGTGGAGGCAGTCCGGACCTCGGGAGGTAGTTAGTTCCAGAGAGTCAGAGCTGCCACAGAGAAGGCCCTTTCCTGCGGACCCGCCAGCTGACATTGTTTGGCTGACGGAGCCTGAAGGAGACCGACCCTGTGGGATCTTACCGGTCACAGGGAGACACAGGGTCGCAGGTCGCAGGGTAGGAAACGATTTAGGAGGTAACCTGGTCCTGAGCCATATAAGGCTTTATAGGTAATAACCAACACCTTGAATTGCCCCCGGAGACTGGTAGGAAGCCAGTGCAGCTCGCGGAGAACTGATGAAATGTGGGTGTACCTAGGGACACCCACAATGGCTCGCGTGGCTGCATTCTGGACCAACTGAAGTCTCCGAATGCTCTTCATGGGTAGCTACTGTTAACAAAGTAGTGTTGTTGTGGCTCAGAACTGGAGAACTTTGACTATAACATTCCCTCCCATTTAAAGTGGTACTTCCTATAGATATGATATAGCAATATAGTCTTATGAAAGGAAACATTATCTCCCTATCAGTGTTGTAATTGGACTCTAGAAGGAATATTTTATATTATGCAAACTTTAATCAGTCTGCCAAAATATACAAAGGTCAGTCTGATAAAACAGTGCAAGTATAAGTGTAATAAGTTTAGTGTCAGAGTTTATGGTCTCATTAAAAAAGATTTGAAAATATGAAGGGGCTTTTTATTTTATATCTACATTTTTTAAAAAACAAATTAACTGGCAAATGACCACATTGGTACCTAGTTATTTTAAAATGACTGGAAAGGAGTTTCAGAAAAAGTTACGTCTCTTGTTTTCAGTGTCTTCTTTCAGGGGTAGATAAATACAGTTACTGATTTAGAAAGAAGCAGGTTCAGAGTTCTTCCTATTATCCTCATCCACCCCACATCGCAGTGGTTACAGGATACTGCTTGTTTATTGGACAATAGGTATTTTACATATGACACAGCTAAGACCCAGCCTTTGTTCTCAAATAACTTTGTTCAAGCTGTCACCCAGTTAAATTTGAACTACTATAGGAGAGTAGACTTTTCAGAGGTAGTACTCTGGTTTTCTCCTTAAAGCCTACCTGAGCATGTCTTTAAGATAGGTTCAGTATCAACAGAGATAAGAATAATAATTCAAACAGAGCAATGAGTATAATAGATAATTCAAGTTGAAAAATTCATTTCAGTAAAATGAAGCCAGAAAATCAGACTAGAGGTTATTGTAGTTCATGAGAAATAAGACAATAAACAAACTTGTAGTTGTATCAAAATAACAGAAAATGAATGTTAGACATATCAAAGATTGTAGGGGAAGAATGTTTATAAAGCAAGTTAGGCATTATTTTGGGTCTAGTCTTCTAGAATGAATTGCTGAGTGGTCTTTTATGCAATAGTAATGGAGACTTAATTTCTAATTCTTAAAATGTATTTCTGTCATAGACATTCATCATTCCTATTTTTCCATGGTTAATATACTCTAAAATTCTCACATGCAAGTATTGTGTCCTGATTCATACATTTATTTATTTATTTCCAGAGACTTTTATCATTTTAAGTTCTGTTGTTGTTTTTCTTAACTTTAGAAATGTTAAATAAAGGTGAAAGCATAGTTTTTGGAACTTGTTTTTCAGATATGCAGTTTCCAGTTGACATAAAAACTGTGAGGAAAGATCATGAATTTTTAGATCAAGATGCAATAGAATCTCTCTACAGGTAAACATTGGTCTGAATTTGTCTTTTGGCTTAGTAATAGATGTCTAGGACTGATAACCTAGGGCTTTAATTAAGTGAAGCACTTAATGAAGTCAGTAGGCTATGACTAACATCTTGTATCTTACTTCATTCCTGTTTGGATGTTTGGAGGAATATGTATTGTTGTACGCAGTATATGTGTTCCAACTTCAGGACATATGGCTGCAGTGGACTTTTGTAAGAAAAGAAAACCCTTGCAGCTACAGAGTTGCCTTGAAGCAGTCTATATATAGACTGTATATAGTGTGTATACATACATACATACACACATACACACCAGGGGGGAGTTCTACATATCTTTACTACCGCTTCTGATGATGCACTTTGTGCGTGCACCGAATGCGCACTCCACGCATGCACAGTAACTTTTTTCGGAAAAAACCCCTCAAAAAAAGTGTTCTGCGCATGTGCGGAGCGTGCAGAGCGCAGAGAACAGTAAGTACGGGCACGCAGGTGGGCCCAGCTCCCGGTCATGGAGAACTGGTTCGGTGACGTCACAGCGTTACCACTACCGGATCACGTAAACCGGCCCGAACCGGGAGCAACCCACCACTGATACACACATACATCAAGTGTGTAACATCTATAAAAATGAATTTTGGTGACTTCAGTACACAGACTATCATTACAATTGGCAAAATACAATGATATCTTGCTAATTTCTGATTGTTTATTGTTATCCAAATATGAGCTTGACAATAATGTGCAAGAATTTCAGTAGTGTCACCAAATTTATGAACTCTACTTAAGTCATTTTGTCAAATATTTCAGGCTACACATCAGAAATAAATCAATTGATGGGTGTTCATAATTTTTCCATTGCACAAATTTCAGAATCTAGGATGCAATGCTCAGATTTCTTTTCAAGTACTGTAGATAAAAGGCTTTAGGTCAGAAAGATGCACAAGTTTATATACATCAGGGAATACATTTCACCTTTGAGTAGCATGCCAGAAGCTGGATACCAAAAAATAGCAAGTGAGCATAGGACAAAGTAACTTCTCATTTACCATCTGTGTAGTATAGTGTGCATGTATTGGATTTAGGACCAGGGAGACCCAGTTCAAAATTTATCTTTGGGTCTCTCAAGTGTCTCTTTGAAACTCATACAGGTCTGATATCCCACATTGTGTGTCTTTGATGTAGATAATAGGCTTTGTCCTTTGGATTCTGGTAACTGTTACTGCTCCTATCATCAAGCTTGACAGAAAATCTATTCTTAGTGCACTTATGTTTAACTATTAGTACTAGAAAATGGAAGATTACCAGGTAATGGAGGAATTGCCATTTTACCAGTGCTTTCTGCTATCTGCAGTGGCTTTCTTTGGGTTGCAAATTATAATTGTGGAGTTGTGTTTAATTGTACTAGGAGTAAAAAAACTCTGGGCCCAGTTTTCTGTATAGTTCCAATCTTATTATTTTTTTAATCGGTCCCAAAGTATCATCTGAAAATCAGCCATTAAAATTTTTCTGGAAAGAGTTTGAATAAAATGCTGCAGGTGGTTAAGTGGTGCTGAAATATTGCCAGAGCAGCTGAAGAGTTTTACATATATGTTACAATTACATTATTTTTTTCTTTTGGAAAGCAACAATCCTCCCATCTATTACACAACTACCAACTATACCTCAGGGGAGTTCAGGAATAATTGATTAAATTGCAAACAAATTGCACAATAATATTTTAAGCTACTTCGTCCGTGAATATATTGCTGGAAGGCTATTATATGTAGCAAACTTCCTTTAAAATGCAAGTGAATTCTGAGAGATCCTGGTATGAAATGACAACCTTTCCATTCCATTCACTGGAATTATATGCCACTGGAATTATTGACCATTCTGATTTTGAATATTTTGCATATATTCAACCTTTGCAAATCAGCTTTGAAATAAGATAACATTACAAATGTTTTAAAAAATAACAACCAAAAGCACACATAGAGGTCATTCTCACTTAATGATGGGATTGGGAACTCCATCACTAAACCAAATGTGTGTAAAAGTGTGACATCATGGTGACTGTACTGAAATATGATGGCAATCGCAGAAGTTCCTGTTGCCATCATTAAGTGAATCCTGCCCAGTCATTAAGTGTAATGTCTCTATTTGCAGCTTCCTACCATTTTACCCTATTGGCATGTCAGAAGCCAGCAGTGAAAGTCACAAATAGTGATCATATGATTGCAGGATGCTGTGACTGAAGTAATTATGAGCTACTTGCAAGGCACTTGAATTGTGATCTCAGGATAGTCGCAACTACGATGATTCTCGTAAATACTTTCAATACTGTCGTAACTTTAAATGGTCACTGAACATCATAGTTTTTAGGGGAATGCTTTATAACAGAAGGTGCGATCAGTGATTTAGAAATAAACTTATTTATTATTGAGATTCATATAACATAAAATTTTTATTTTATAATTTATTATAAAATTGATAAAAATTTTAAATTTTTATAAATTTTTCCTTGTACAAAAATGAAAAGGTAAGAGTGTGGTAAATGTTTGTTAGTCTATAGCACAGACCTGATATTTAACAATTATGAAAAAAGTCACACTTTTTGGAGTCTGCAACTGTTTTAATTTTTTTCCCCATTTACTGTACAGAATGAAAAGATAATTCATTAATAACTGCTAATATGTAAAATAGAGAGTATTTCTTTCACTTAAATAGACAGTAAGTGGTTCACAATTTAAAAGTCAAGGGGAAGTTTTTAATCCAGTGGAAAAAATTCACTGGACTAAAAGAAAAAAGAAACTATACTTGAGGATTCCCATTTTCTTATACCTGAATGAAACACCTGGAAATCTGTATCAGAAAACTCCCCCTATCCTCAACACCAACTCATATTGAATTGAATTAGGATGGCCTATTGAATGAGATGGGACTATCTTGCTGTGAGGATTGTGTCCCTTTGTGTCTGAATGGAATGTGACTGAGGGACGCTTTTGCTAGTGAAATAAATTCTGAATATCATTCACAGGGCTATACGTAGCACTTCATCAAAGAATGTATAAATTGAGCTTTATGTTTCTTTTGTTATTCATTTAAAATGCAGATAAGAATGATACTGAAAATAGCTATAACCTTTTATGTATTGGATGGAAGACTTCAAGCCACAATCTTTTTCTTCAAATTCAATAGCTTTGTCAGGACATTTGTTGTTGTTGTTGTTATTAATGCACATCTTGATACCTATTTCCTTGTTTGAGTTTTTTAAAAAACATTAAGAAGCAAACAAGGTGAGACAGTGGAACAGCACAGAAAAAATAAAGAGATGACTTGGCTTATAATGTGTGCCATATTTAAGAATGGAAGACAATCAGGATTATAGGACTTTGTCTCTCTTTGTTTTTCCCAGACGGTTAAATACATTGAATAAGTATGCAGAAATGAAGATGGAAATAAGTAAGCCGAGAAAGCGGGTATGTTTATGATTCATAAATGTTTACCATAAAGTGAAAGACATTGGTATGCAAGGTTGTGTTTGCCTCAGGACTACATGTCAACCTTTGCTTGTTGATACTTATGAATGAGACTGTTGTATCAGCTAGTTCCTACCTCTGGCAAAGACCATCCCTGGGTTGTTATTGGTCCATCAGGTCACCAACTCACAACTTTTATTCTTATTAACCAGACAAATGAGCCTAAAATTATATCCAATACATTACATTTGTCCTTCTGAATCTGCTCATGGACTGATAACTGCCAGCATTAAAGAAACCAATGGTTGTAAGCAGATGATATGAGAAATCTTTAAAAAAACAAAACACCCTAGACCTAGCAGGAAATGATTCAGAGGCTAAATGGAAGAAGTCACGTTGGGGCAATTTGTTGTCTTCATGACTGACTGATTACTTGATAGAGCCTTATATTGAGAAATCTGTTTCTCAGTATATTATTTACTATAAAGACTGTTTTCCTGCTGGTATTGATTTTCAGTTCTAAGTATATAATATATTCTCACTTGGAAATGATATTTTATCCTAAATATCATCTGTATACCCTATTCCCTCCATAATATTCATGATGTGAAATGAGGTAAGAGTGTTTTGAGATATAATATTCTTACTTACTATATTTTTATACTAAAATGGACATAGTTAAAAACACTATTGGGCTAGATTTTTTTTTCACCCAAGCATTTTTTATATACAAGACATGTTTTTTACTGTGTGTGATAAGGGTATTAACAAATTTATATCTGCAGTATTAATGATTCTGCCAGTTCATTTATTGCATATATAATATTTAATGGCTCAATCATCTCCTCTAATCTCAATTCAGACCATAAAGATATGGCTCTTCCCCAAATACTGGGCTAGGAGGGAGATTGAGTCAACACACTCATTGATGTAGTACCTGGTAGGAAGGGTGGTCTTGTTATGATTCCTGTTTATATTAATTGTTGTGAGCTTTCCAGGATCATTGTATGAATTAGGTGGCCATATTAGTTCTTTAAATACAGTAAATAATAACTAAATTACTACATTTATGTAATTTTTAACTGTTGAATTCCCAGATTATCTATGTGATACTATGTTTTAAATTTCTTTGTTTGCTTTAAGAGTGATGAATCTGAAGACGAAGAACCTTGTGCAATAAGTAACAAATGGACTTATGAGAAAGGTGCCAAAAGATGGTCCCATCTGGAAAATGTAGAGGTTTCTTGTGCACTAAGACCTGATAACCTGAGACTTAAAAGCAATGGCAGTGGGGATATTATATTTTCGGATCAAGGAGACATTCATGACAAAACTTCAGTTCATAGTTCTAGCAGTGGGGATAGTGATATAATCAATTTTCCCAAGATTTGTGATGTTGAGACCAGCAGAAGCTCTTCAACCTGTTCCTCGAATAAATTGGCATCTCCTGACTCTGTTTCCAGTTGCTCTCCTTCTCTTATTGAGACCTTGAATATGACAAGTGAGGACAAGAACTTGGATAAACTATGCCATAAAAAAGGAAACAGTTTCTTAAAGAAAATGGAGAAGCTGCGGTTAAGAAGTGGCACCTGTAAGAAGCAAATGCATTTGAAGGCCAAATTCAACATTAGTGAGCCTATTCTCCTAGAGGGATTGAGTGAAGAAAAGTTGAGAAGCTTAAATTGCATAGACATTTCTGATGCCCCAGTGAGTCGGGTGATACAGCCTTCTTACTATCCTCAGAGCTGTAGCAGCAGTAGCAGCAGCAGTCAGTCCGGAGACAGTAGCACTGTGAGCACCCCAAGCCCAGTCAGCAAAGTAAGGAGACACAGTAAAAGAGGAGGAATGTATGCTGAAGAGTTTGATCCCAGCAAGCTTTCCTTAAGGAGTGATTTTTCTGAGCAAAACTCCAACAGCGAGATATGTTTGCACAAAAACAAAGTATTTCAGGTACCACAAGGTCATAAGCCTGGGACTTTCCCCAAAGCGCTTACATATAGTCTGTTATCTCCAACAGACAATACCTCAGTAAACTGGAGAACGGGGAGTTTTCATGGATGCCAGAGAAGCAGGGATAAGAGTAGTTCTCAGGAGCCTGAAGGGTCATGTGACTCTCCTTCACTGATGGATAACAGGCTGAGTATATATGACAATGTGCCAGAAAATATTCACAAATTGAATTCACCAGAGACAGATGATGATGATGTCTTTACGGAACTAGACAATGTTATGGAACACGTGAATGGACTCAGGAAGTTGGTCAGCCAATGGACAGAGAAATTATCTGATGATGGTGACTCTGATTCTGCAAGTTACTCTAACCAATCCACTTCTCCATGCCCATCATCTCCTAAAGAAATCCATCTTGAAATTAAAAAGCACTCAGAAGAAAAATCAGCAGAATTGCCAAATATTGATGGTGAAGACAACTGCAGACATCTTGGTGAACAGGGTCTAATGGAACTGACATATGTAATGGGAACAGGAACAGGGATGATACCAACATATTCCATCAGGTTTGTTGAAATTGCAAAGAATCAGAATAAAATGTGAAATGTGTAACAAATAAGTTAATCAGTCTGATTAACCCTGAATGCAGTCTATGTTAAATGCTGTTGGATTAAATTGCTTAATAATGACAATGACAACTTAACTAAATGTCAGGTTTTGATGTATAATTATTATGATTGACGAATTATTAATTTTATATAATTAATGAATGGGAAAAGAAAGTAGAGTTAATACCAACAGTAATAGGCATCTTAGGTACAATTTCAAAGCATCTGGAGTACTCTTTTAACACAATCAGCATTGACAAACGATCAGTCAATTGCAAAAGGCAGCTTTACTTAGAACAGCTTATATTCTAAGAAAATGTCTTTAATATTATTAAACAACAATATCTGCTTAATCCAGGTCGATGGGAAGTACTCGATAGGTGTAGAGGAATACCAAATTCAATCAAACGATCTGGTTGATTGTGCAACCAAGTATAATAATATATTCTTATAAGATATTTTCAAACATTTAGAATTTTCAATGGGCCAGTATACAGTAGAAACTCTGGTCACGACCATAATTCGTTCCATAACTTTGGTTGCGAACCGATTTGGTTGCAACCTGAACCTAATTTTGGAAATTTTGCGCTTATGAAAAAAATGGCGCAGAAGGGGAAATCAGCCGCAAAAAAAAAAATTGTGAAATTTTTGGTCGGAACCTGATTTAGTTGTGGTCAGAAGCCTTCGTGACCAGAGGTTCTACTGTACCTTTAGTTATAGAATGAGTACTGAAAATGGCATTAATACTAAAGAACATTTATGGTTTTTATTTTTCAGGCATGGGAGAAGACCCTGGTCCAGTAGAGAAGGCACACATTTTGAAAGTCTTTCTCTACAAACAGATAGCCAATCAGCAACTTGTCTGAACCGCATGCAAAAGCTTGCTTTGTTAAAATTAACTACTTTAATGGACAAATACTCTCCATCTAGCAAACAAGGATGGAATTGGTAAGTTAAAAGAAATAAAGAGCTTTAGAATTTTATGGGTAAAATTGACAACGTTCCAGAGTGTTTTACTTTTGCAGGAATGCATTGTACATTTCTAAAAGTGTCTCTTTTATATCAACAAATCGTTCTTGATGTTCCAGTTTGGCTCTGAACCTAGAATACGCCAATTGGCATATTCTGGTAGAAAGTGAAACATTCAAGACATTGCCTACCTTAGTAATTTAAATAAAGGTAGCTCAGTTGAAGTTATTCCCAAAGTCTATTCACATCTCTGCTGCTTGTTTTCTAGTAGGGATACCACATGATCCCAGAAAAATATTTGTTTAAGGAGGTGCCACATGTGTTCTGAATTGTTTTGTCTATTTTCAGTATGGCTCATAGCGCAGCCCTACTTTCTACAGTAGTATCTAATTCCATTGTTGCAACTAGCTCTGTATGTTAGTGGTATAGAATTTTATACAAACCATTTAATATATTCTATCTAAATTAAAAACAAGCAGCTTATAGACTTTAGGGAATATTTTGATACATATTTAAGATAGACGAAGAAAGATATAAACAGCAGAAGTCTAAAGGCAAAGGAATTATATTTAGAGATCAGCTGGTTTGTGGTAATTTACAGTATGTAGATATTGTAGATTCAATATGTAGATATCGGGTGAAATCCAGCAGGTTCTGGAGAACCTGTAGCGGAAATTTTGAGTAATTCAGAGAACTGGCAAATACCATCCCTGGCTGGCCCCAGAGTGGAGTGGGAATGGGGATTTAGCAGTATGCTTTCCCTGGAATGGGGTGGGAATGGAGTTTTTGCAGTATCCTTCCCCTGCTATGCCCACCAAGCCACACTATGCCCACAGAACCGGTAGTTTAAAAAAATTGGATTTCACCACTGGTAGATATTGAATATTGATATTGATACAATAACACTGATATTGAATCTTCAGCCTAATGCAGGAGAAATAGTCTTTTTTTCAGCCTGAGCCATCCCATTTTTCTTACCTGTTTGGCCTTCTCCTGATGCAGGGATGTCATGGAGCAGGATAGGGGCCACAATTTTTGGCACATTGGGGAAAATTATGGGATATATTAAGTACAAACATTGGGCAGGCTTAACAGACCTACTTAGCATCTTTTTAGTATAAATCACATTGTTGAAACCAATAATTTTGCTACCAAAAACTGGTGTTGTAAACTTGTAATCAAGAGATAGTCAGAAGCTTTGAAACAGAAAGAAAACTGGAATTAGAGGGAAGGTACAACCTGACACGAGGGCATAGATTCTGCATTACATTCCTACCCTAATGTAGAAGAGCCTGGAAACATTGTTTTTCATCTGTCATTATCATGAAATGCAATGATAAAAACTTTGCTTGGTTAAAAAAAGTTATCGGTTATTTATTCACTTTTAAAAAAAAAAGTCAATCAGACTTGGTAAAAATTGTAAAGAAAACCACCTTCAATTGTACAAATAGCTATGTCTAGCTTGTTTCTCTATAAAGTTGAAATGTATTAAGCAATGCAAGTAATGTCCTTCTGATATTGCTTTGTTACTTCAGGGTTTTTTAAAAACCCTGTTATATCCTATTAACAAATTCAAAAACCTGGTTATATGCACTTAGCTCTGTATCACCCAGACACCCTTGTCCATTAATGAATTATTTCCATATTTTCAGGACTATTCCAAAATTCATTAGAAAAATAAAAGTCCCTGATTATAAAGATAAAAATGTATTTGGAGTACCATTACTTTTAAATGTTCAAAGAACGAGTCATCCCCTTCCAAGGAGTATATTTCAAGCTATGGACTACTTAAGACACCATTTTCTTGACCAGGTACCAGTATGAAATGTATTTAAGTTCACATCTTTAGTTTTTCTTTCTCTGTTTATCTGTCTGTCTGTCTGTTTCCCTCTCTCTCTGTCTCTCTCTCTCTCTGTCTCTCTCTCTCTCTCACATACACATACACACACACGCACACAAACACCCATACCCCAGTAGAAGTCCAGTGTACTGATTTCTCAGGACTTGAGAATTATTGTTTGCTATTGTTACTGTTTATTTATTTTGTATCTCATCTTTATTTTTACTAGAACTCAAGGCAGCAAACATATCCCACATACCTTCCTTCTCCTATTTTCCCCACAACAACAATCCTGTGAAGTGGTTTAGGCTGAGAGTGAGTGATTGGCCCAAAGTCACCCATCTGGCTTTCAAGACTAAGGTGGAATTTGAACTCATGGTTTCTAGCTTGGTGCCTTAACCATTAGATCAAACTGCTCTTTTGGCTTGTAATTGCTACTTAAATGATTGGTACTTCAATAGGTACATTGTCTTCAACCATGATTCATTTTGACACACATATGATGACAAACTCTCTCTTTGTCCCTGCCCCATCTTTTAACCTTTAGAGCTGTTTTTCATAAATCTTTTTAAAGAAAAATCTCTAGGATGTGTTTTTTCCAGTAACATATCTTTAGAATAGAATAGAATAGAATAGAATAGAATAGAATAGAATAGAATAGAATTCTTTATTGGCCAAGTGTGAT